>OZ038459.1:4494744-4590051 GCA_964036195.1 Sphaerolaimus hirsutus | reverse complement strand
AAAATGGCCAAAATCTCTGTCCCTAGAACCCAATCCCGATCCCGGAAAAATGCCAATCCCGATCCCGTGACCCCAATCCCGGCCAATCCCGATCCCGATCCCGAAATCTCAAAAAACCAATCCCGATGCCGAAACCCCAATCCCGATCCCGAAATCTCAAAAAGTAATCCCGATCCCGAAAAGTCAATCCCGTCTGAACCCTACCCGTGACCCCAATCCCGGCCAATCCCAATCCCGATCGCGATCCCGAAATTTCAAAAAACCAATCCCGATCCCGAAAACTCAATCCCGTTTGAACCCTACCCCAAACCCCCCAGAAAAATTTTAAGCTATCTATCCCTCCTCCGGATGAGAGATTTGCTATCTATCCAAGCACTCAGAGGGTCGAAAATCAAGATACCCCTGATCTGGGCGATTTGGGGGTTTAGAGACACAAAATGTTGTAACAGCATATGAGTTTACCATCATAAGGTGTCTGTCAACTGCGTTCAATTTTCGAACCCATCCCATTTTCCAGCCCAGATACGGTTTCCTATTTGCAAAAGCTCGAAATGGAACGCCAGGCGCGCCAGCAGGGAGACACTGCCGACAACAGATCTTTTCTCGCAAAATATGTAAGTACTTTTTCAAATATTTTTATTTTTTTCGAATTTACGATGTTGTCGTCATTGAGTCCACATTTAAAAGTCGATTACGTTTTGTATTTAGTCGACATTCGGTGCCAATGCCACTGCTCCCGTAGATGTAGAGAACCAGCGAAATATTTGACAATTTATATTCAATATACCGTATTTCCTCGAATTACCCCCCTCGAAATACCCCCCCCCCCCTTAAAATGGGCACTATGAATCAATAACCCCCCCTCGAAATACCCCCCAAATTCAGTGTACAGGGAACGTAGATGACAAAAGCTCTGGGAAACGCAGAACACACGTTAAAAACAATGATTGTGTTATGTTAGAACATGGTTTATATCATCTACATACTTATATAAGGCTATAGACTCCTATACATAATGGTTTTTGTGGCATTTTTCTACGTCTGCGTACATTATTAGTACTGGGTGTTCAAAAAATTTCTGGCGAAATAATTACCCCCCCCCCCCCCTAGGGTTCAAACGGGATCCCGATCCCGATCCCGAAAAGGCAATCCCGTTTGAACCCTACCCCCCTCAAAATTCTGAAAAAATCAACCCTCATGGGGGTATTTCGAGGAAATACGGTATGGAACTTTAGCATGATCAGCGAGCGCGCCCATTGGACACGCATCACTCTCAGTGAATCGAAAATGAAACTTAAATAACCATTTTTTCGAATCGTGTTTTTCGATTTTGCAACTTTAAAACTAGACAGACGCCTTAAATGTGAAATACACTTAATCTTAATTTCTATTTTCAGTGGATGTACATCGTTCCAGTTGTTGTAATTATGATGGTCACTAGTGCAGCCACTCCCGAACAGGAAGGTCAAGCTCAATAATGAATTTGTGATATTGAAATTTAGAAGTGCCCTTGTCTAGTCTTCGTGCTGTGTTTCTCGATTTGTTGTTTTGAATGTTGTTTTTAAGTGGCTCTACTAGGGTTGGAAAAAAACGTTTTTTTTTAACTCGATGTTTTTTTAAAAAAAAAACGTTTTTTTTTTAAAAGCTCCCAGATATGACCTAGTGTCAACATATATAGGTATATCAGACACTGGCAATACTCTGTGATGTTAAATATGACCATATAATGGCTGTGGAGCCATGGGATAGCATTATAAGTGGTGATTTGTGTCAAAAATATCCATTTTTCGTCGACATATCGTTCGTATATCGCCTTATAGTCGAATGTTCGTGACTTCAGGTAAAGTTTGGCACGGAATGGTGATCAAACAAGGTTATAAAAGGAGGTTGTTACTTTGGGAGTGAAGTTACACACTGTGGAGGTACATAGAAGCACATTACCTCAATATTCTATATTACAGCAACATATGTCGGCTTATTCACCCATGGTAGCACATAGAAATGGATGTTTTGATACTAAAAATGCAACAAAACCAATGAAAACAACCACCAATGTCAATTTGTGTGTGAAATTGCGCGCTTGCGCGCAAAAATTTTGCAAAATACCTAGTGCTTAGTACTAAAAATTTCGGCCGATGTTTTTTTTAAAAAAAAAACATTTCGGACGTCATGTTTTTTTTAAAAAAAAAACGTTTAAAAAAAAACATCGGCCAACCCTAGGCTCTACACTACTTAGTTTATGGCCGAAATTTCGAAAAATTATGAATCAGTTCTGAACACATTTGAGTTTACCGGAATGAATTTCAGTTAGGGTTCAAACGATATGACTTTTCGATATTCGATATTTTTTCAAAATTTTCGATATCGATATTCGATATTTTTTTCTGAAACTCGATATTCGATATCGATACGATATGGAACCTCGATATCGATATTCGATATTGAAAAATGGTCGATATTCGATATTTCGATATTTTCGATATTCAATGTTGCGATATGCTTTTGGTATAGCAAGGCATATTTCAAGTGGCATATTGTATTTTCATGTGGTTGCACACATGTTTAATCATCTCTTTACTGAAATTTGAATGGTACAAGTGACTTTAACAAGCTTTACATCACTCAATGGTAGAAAATAGAAGAAAAACATGATGAATCAAAGTGTATCAGACAAATAACCATTGGTAGATATTACAGTTCATCCTTATAACCTAATTGCTTAAGGGCATGTTGCAAAAAAAAGTATATCAGCGTTTTCTGGCTTCAAATTTAGCACTTCAAAAAAATGACATTATAAATACTGTACTTTTACTCATCAAATACAATACTATAAGCACATCAGATCAACCATAAACATCTCAAAATGAAAATGAAAAGTACATTTGGGGACATAATACAGGTTCGATATATCGAAAAAATGGTCGATATTCGATATCGATATTCGATATTTTTTCAAAATTTTCGATATCGATATTCGATATTTTTCAAAATTTTCGATATCGATATTCGATATTAAAAAATGGTCGATATTCGATACGATATATCGTTTGAACCCTAATTTCAGTGAACGGTAGTTGACGGACTTCTTATTCCGGCTAACTCAAATGCGCTCATAGCTGATTTACCATTTTCCAAAATTGACGCCCTGAACTAGTGTACATGGGGTCAGATAGTTTTTTCGTAACATTTGAGGGTTGATCTCATCAAAAATGAAGATTATATCGATTATTCGCGCTGCGTATGACAATTTACTTCTTTGTTTGTAATCAGACACATTCCATTGAAAGTGGATTACCGTACAACCGTTTCCCTGTTATTAGATATGTTGGATACCTGTCTATGAAATTCCCCCATTCTTAAGGCTAGAAACCAATGCACAAGTAGTAAAATGGCGCCATGGTGCGGCGTACTTTGGCGCCCTCAAATGGCGCCATTCCATCACTAATGTGTATTATTTGTTGCTTTAGGGGTGGTTCGCAGGGTATTTTCAAGCTTTATAAGGAAAAAAGGGAGACAAATCGCTATATAGATATGTAGATAGCTGAATCATTTTGGGGGTAACCCCCCCCCCCCAACCCACCATACTGAACCCCTGCAGTGCTCAAGTACGGGGTCCGTACATAATCACGGTTTTTTTCGCAAGCATTGGCACCGGATATTGCTGGATACGCTAATACGTGCGCTCCGGGTAAACTAGTGCATTGGGTTCTAGCCGCAATCATTCATACCCCCCAAACTGCACCCCCACCCCCTCCCAGCACCCCCCATAGCAGGATGCAGTCCGGGGACCCCCTGGATGGGGTGGACCAGCCCACGGCGGTTTCAGCTAAAGTAGCGGAGATCTTCATGAGCGCCGGCATGGCTTTCCAGCGGTTGGGCGACCTCACGCTGCAATTGCACTCGCAGTGCGATGTTGCTACTGATGAAAAGTGGGTTTGGGTTGTTTTTGTGTTCTTTAGTTGGGTGCAGGGACGTATCCAGGATTTTTGAGCGGGGGGCTGCTTGTTTACGGAGGCCGGCGAGGTGGGGGGGCTCAGCCCCCCCCCCCCCTAAAATTTTGCCTATAAAATGGCGGAATGAAACGCCGTTAGTAGGCGCCACGCCGTGAAACGATGTATATGTATGTAAATATACATAGAAAAACAGCAAAAAGCGCACACCATTGAGTGTATTTATAACGATTTGCGGCCACATGGAGCAAATCTGATGATAATACCTTAGTGTGGTGAAAACTGCGCGCTTGCACGCAAATTTTTTACGCTGACGTTGAAAAAGTCGCATTTTCCGGTCACTTTCTGGTCTCGCGCCGGGAAGCCCCCCCCCCCTGGATACGGCCCTGGTTGGGTGTTAGGAATTTGTTCATAAAGGATCGCTGAAATTGGTTTGTGATGGCCAAGAATAGGCAAAGGGGGTATGTAGCCCAAAATAGCGTTGTTGTAGGTCGCAATTGTCAAGAGAGTAGTGATTTTGATTGAAAATTGGGGACATCGCTCAAAAGTTGTTCCAAATGGGTAGATAGCTGAGCTACTGTCGGGGGAGGGGTGGGCGTAGGGTTGGGACGATATATCGTATCGAATATCAAATATCGGATATCGACCATTTTTTCATATCGAATATCGAGTATCGATATCGAAAATTTCGAAAAAATATCGATATCGAATATCGACCATTTTTTCGATATTTTTCGATATTATGATATTGATTTTGACCTATTTTTGATCCCATAAAAATGGGTGAAGCCAACAAAAAGTGGACGCTGCAGCCATAACATGTGTATGCTTTTGAATGCACAAAGTAACAACTAACAATTGCACTAACAAAATACAAGCTATTAACAAAGGAGACTGCATCACAAGGAAACAATTTCACCAAAATGTGGCTGAGAAATTCTTTTTTAACAACAACATTTTAAAATGTAAAAAACCAGCCACCCCTAGTTACAAGTATAAAATGTAAATGTGTGCTGAATAATTTTTCACCTGATTTAATTGGATTCACCCTGTTCTTATTTCATCTTTTCATTTTGACTGTTGTGAGACTCATTTAAAAAGATGATCAACCATGTTTGTGACCAAATGGAAATACAATATGCTCCCTTGCATGAAAATATCGAAATATCGAAAATATCGAAATATCGATATCGAATATCGAGCATATTTTCATATCGAATATCGATATCGAATATCGAGGGTCAATATCGTATCGATATCGAATATCGAGTTTCAGAAAAAAATATCGAATATCGAATATCGATATCGAAAAGTCATATCGTCCCAACCCTAGGTGGGCGTTCAATGGATCAAAAATGTTTGCCTCGGGATACTTGACATGTATATACCGGGGGCCGGAATAGATAGCTAGGCGATTCAGGGAGGGGTAACCCCCCACTGGAGACGTCTGCTCCAGTGCGGTTACTTTACGTCATATATAGCCGCCTATATGCACGTGCACCCTTTGCAGCATGAAATGGTCCGCGGGCGACATGGAGCGGCTGCGCGGCGCCCTGAAACGCTTCGCCGACGACTTGTGCGACATCAACGAAAGCGTACAGTCCAAGACCGCGTCTGTTTTTTTTAGAAAATTTTCGTTTTTAAAATGTTTTTTAGAATGTTTCGAATGGCCAATGGCTGCCGACGTGGCATCTGACGATATTTTTTTTGAATATCAGAATTAACATCGGGAGGTTGTGGTGTCGCGCACATTTTTAGAGGCATCTGAAATGTTAAATTAAAAGTGATATGTCCGACAAAATACATAAATAAACCCCTGTTTACCTCGATCCGGATGGTTGTGAATTTTTTAAAAACGTTTTGTTCACGCCCCCCTGTAAAGTTTTCGGGAAAATTGACCCGACTTGAAAAATAGCCCAAAGAGTTGTCTACATGATGTGCGGATCGCCCCCCAATATAACGCCGCGTGGCCCGCTTACACGGCCCACGCGACGTTATATTGGGGGGCGATCCGCACATCATGTAGACAACTCTTTGGGCTATTTTTTGAGTCGGATTTTTTTTCCCGAAAACTTTACAGGGGGGCGTGAACGAAACATTTTTTAAAAATTCACAACCATCCGGATCGAGGTAAACAGGGGTTTATGTCAAATATTATGAAAAATGCCTGGTGAAAAAGACAACGAACCATAGCACACCTAAAAAAATCACCCTCAACCCCCCCCCCCTTCCCAGAAAGCAAATCAAACAGGACATCAAGCGGAAATCGGCCCTGGGCCCGGAAAGTTTCAACGAGGCTTTCAGCAGCGCCGCGGCCGCAGCCACTGCGTCAAGTTCAGCCGCGCACCCCCCGCCCAGCTATGGGAACCCCAGCGGACCCGCTAGCCCCTCGCCGGCGGGCATTAATCGACTGTACACGCAGGGGCTCCAGTTTCAGGGTGGGTTTGGGGGGTTTAATGGGAACTGTGTTTTGAAATGACTGATTGTTTTGGGTGGAATAATATTTTCTGTTTTGGATTAGATGAAATTTTTTCTGTAGCCACAATTAGGATAGGATCAACTTGAAGTGAATATAAGCTAATAACAATTCCTGTATCTTCAAAAAAGATCTCAAAATACAGCCACCCCTCAAAAACCCTTTTTCCCTTAACAGTCAATTCACCCCCCAAAATACACTACTCCCCCCCCCAACAGGCAGCGGTGTAAAAAAACGTGGCCGCCCCCGCACCAGGGTCATGGTGGACCCAGTGGGCGAGGACGTGGTCCACCAGCTGCAAGCGAACGCGCGAAACACCTTCCCCGTGCCGAACCATTCGTCGCACCAGCACCAGCACCAACACATCGTGCAGGTGGGTTGGGTGGTTTTGAAGGGGTCCCCCGCCTAAAATAGGGGGTGCAGTATAAATTAGTGTGTAAAAGTGCTCCTAGACCCTGTAAAATGTAAAATGTCATGCGTGGTGTCCAACTTTACAGTGCATTTTACATGTATTTAGACATTTTGCATGACATTTGCCATGTTACATATCATTTGCTCTTTTTTGTGACATTTGCCACTTTACATGACACTTACCATTTTACATGACATTTGCCATTTTACATGACATTTGCCATTTTACACGACATTTGCCATTTTACATGACATTTGCAATTTTACATAAAATTTGCCATTTTACATTAAATCTGCCATTTTACATGGCATTTTACATGACTTTGACACTTTGCATGATATTTGCCATTTCACATAGCATTTTACAAGCTCAGTGAGTGCCCATGAACATGTTACACGAATCGACCCCACCCTCGTCGCAGGTGCAACAGCAAGGGCGGCAGCACAATTACGGCGCGCACCCAGGCAGCTACGCGCCCCAGCAGCAGGCTTCCTCCAATAGGCAGCAGGCTCCGCCCACCGTCAACATGTTTGGACAGCCGCCCCAGCACACTGTGGATGGTTGGTGTTGGGTTGGGGGAATGGCGCTGGCGCCAGTGAATGGCGTGGGAGGGCGCCGCGCCATTTTTGGTGGAATTTTTTGAGGACCGATTCTAAGTGGAGGGGTGAAAACATTTTAGATGTGAGAAGTGGAAACTTGGAAGTTAAAAGCAGAGCAGATTTAGATGTGGGAAGTTAAAAAGAAAAGTCAAAAACGTTCACTTCCTATTACAAAGATTTTATATCTCACTTCTAAATATGGTTCAAACGGGATTGACTTTTCGGGATCGGGATTGGTTTTTTGAGATTTCGGGATCGGGATTGGCCGGGATTGGGGTCACGGGATCGGGATTGGCATTTTTTCGGGATCGGCGTTGGGATCTGGGGATAGAGATTTTGGTCAATGTTCTGGCATCCACAGTTGTTCATAAAGGTCTCAACTGTTGGATGCCAGAACAGTGGCATAAAATGGACACTGGGGGTTTGTGTTCACATTTTTGCATGCAAAAATGTCATTTTTTCACTCTTTATTATTTCCACTAATTTTTCCGGGATCGGGATCCCGGACTTGGGAGTTTCTCGGGATCGGGATTTAAAAATGTTCGGGATCGGGATTGGGACTGCTAAATCCCGAAATTTCACGGGATCGGGATAGGGTTCCCGTTTGAACCCTACTTCTAATGTGTTTTTCTCTACTTTTCTAATTGACCTCTGGTGCGGCGCGCTATCGAAATGGCGCCGAATTCATAAATCGTGACACTATTTTAAAGCGCCTTATTTTTGAAGATCGCCGTGGAACCGTCAGTCGTTTTTGAATGGCGCCCTCCGTAATATTTTTGGCGCTTTTCCATCAGTCATTACCGATTTTCAGCATTCATGGCAAATGTGCCCGCGTTCACACTTTATCAATCATTTTCACTACCAATTTCACTTTTTGCAGGATTTTCCGGCGGTGTTGGCCCCGCCCTCTTCTGATCCTTTTTATTTACTTTAGAAAGGATATCTGCTGGCTACCTGGCTTCGTTGCGTGAAAAATTTGGGAATTTTCGCTTTGATTTCATGTTATCTATTTCAACATTTCTCTTTACCTAATGCACTGCGGCTACTGTTCTATTACGTAATAATTACGGATTGAAAAAGTAATGTTTGCAGATCTAACTTTATTTCAGTTTTTACCTTCCCGAACGCGTGTTGATGCCATTGAAATGGCAACTTTATCGGCTTTTGAACCTTCACGCATTTTAGTTGACAGCCTTAATTCCGAAAGCCTATGAAATCTGACGTAAACACATTAGAGTTAACCAAAATGTTGTGTTCGTCAACTACTGTTGATGGAGGTCAAAAATAATTCATTCTGGTAAACTTAAATGCGTTCAAAAATAGATTTATCAGTTTTTGAAATTTGTGCTGTCAAGTAGTTGCGTGGGCACACACGCACAATACAAGCTAATTATTTCCCTGGTACTATTTAAATTCATGAAACCATGAGACCGCTTGATGCATTCTCAATCCATCAACACTTTCACGCGCACATATGTTTTTCTGTAAACAAAGATTTGGTGGTTTTAGACCTCGGTCCCCCAATACCGAACCCGTCTGTAGGAAATGACCTCATGTAACATGATTTGAAATTTTCTCGCGAATTTTTTGTGATTTGTTTGCTCGTGTTTATGTATTTTTGTCGCGCACATCGCACCCTGACCGTATAATGAATTTGGACTGGGTGTCCCGCGGAATATAATGTGTTCCTTGTTGCTCAAACGTTCATATTTGAATCATAGTTGTTAAAACGTATTTACGTTTACTCGACAAATACGGATACTCGAGTACTGCGTAAATACGTTTACGTTTCCTCCCGAAAAAAATACCGGTACTCACTTACTCGCGTACTTTTTGAAAGTACGCGAGTACAGAAAACGTATTTCAAACAGTTTTTTTACTATGCTTTTTCAAGGCATAAAGGAACCAAAGGGAGAGAATGGCTTTAAATATGGGCAAAATATCCAAAATAGCATAAAAATAGGCAAAAACACAAACTAGTGAATTTGATGGTGAAAAAGTTCAACAAGTGTGCGTGATTTTGAGTGAAAATTGAGGCAAAATTTCTCAAAAATACCCACTTTTACGTTTCCCTGGGACAAAAGTAATTTACCCACATTTACTCATGAGTAAAAGTAAAAAATGAAATACTTTACGTTTTCTGTATGCACGTGTGAGTAAAAAATAAATACTTTACGTTTACGTTTACTTTTGAAAAAGTTCGGTACTTTCAACAACTCTGATTCGAATGGCATCAAATTTGACCAATACACAGCAGAATGGACCTAGACACTAGTTGACAAGGATAACGAATGTCAACTGGTTCCCATTCCAATTCGAAGCTCGCTTGTCGCTGCTTGCTGACGAGGCGACGAAAGACGTTGAAATGTGAAAGTGTTGAATCGTGTTGCAGATGAAGTTGGTGTTGAAAAAAGCATTGCGCTAAATATGTGCTTCGAATTGGGATGGGGACCAGTTGACTGACGTTTGGTGTCGTTTTCAATTGTGTATGTTGCCTTCAGAGCCAATGGGAAAACGAAAGTCCAGTGAACACCTCTGTTTTTATTGCCTGAAGCCGATTTTCCCGTAATGCATGAATCCGAACATTTACTATAGGTACGTATTTATGAAGCTCGAATGTTCTTTTTGTCTGTTCATTTTACATTCTTGAAATTCAGTCAATTCAAGAAACAAATGAAGTGAAAATTGCACAGTGAAAAATGAAAACGTTCAAACAATCATTATTTAGGTAGGTAAAAACGAGGTATACATTAACATTTTTCTACACTACCCCACCTAAAAGCTCTTAAAATGCTTCACAGTGTACCAGATCTTGGTTTTAGAAACTTATAGGTAGCTGTATCAAAGTTAAAGTCAATTAATGGCTGCCAGGGGCCAAATTCAATTAGAACGTAAGCTTCTCGCTTTATTTACATTCTGATTGAATTTGTCAATGATCTTGGAGTGTAAATATTAATGTAAACAAATGTAGAATTAAACTGTCAATACACAGGAAGGGACAGAAAAAAGCAACACGAAAGAAGTAAATTCTAAGTAATAATTTAATATTCTAAGTAAGTAGAAGTAAAGTAAGTAAGTTTATGTAGGTAATTGTCTTCGGACTCAAACTTTCCATGGATACCTACCGTAACCCGTCTGAATTATCAACCAAAGATTCATATGGGGCAATGAACATTTTTCACAGCGTTATTCATAAAGTGACGGTAACATTCCATGGAGAACGCAGCCAATCAGTATAATCAGTCCTTCTGGGGTTGACCCTCCCCACAGTTGTGAATGCGTATTTACTTTTACTCAAAAAGTACGCATACTCGAGTACTGAGTAAATACTCATACTTTGAAAAAAGTATTTGTACTCGCCTGTACACTTACTCTTTGGAATTACTTTAGTACAGAAGAGTAATCTAGTACAGAAGAGTAATTTTTGAGAGTATTTACAGAAAGAGTATATTTAGCGACTAGTAAAAGAGTAAGAGAAAGAGAATTAATGGGTGCAAATAAAAAGTGCTCATAAAGTTTAAAATAAACATTTATAATGCTCCTACATTTCCAGAAAGAAACAGTAATTTTACTGGGTTTTACGCTTTCCTGCGAACAAAATACTTGCATTTACTCTTTCTGGTAAGAAAAAGTATTTTACTCTTATTTACTCGTGAGTGAAAGTAAACAATGTTTACTTTACGCTTTCTGTACTCGAAGGGTGAGTAAAAAAGAAACACTTTACGCATACGCATACTTTGAAAAAAGTTCGGTACTTTTAACAACTCTGACCCTCCCCAATACCTACTGCATAAATGATATTTACATCAAACTGGTCTAAACTGTACCGTATTTTCTTGAAAGAAGACTGACAGGGGTGGTTTATCAGTCCTGTCAAATGCTGTGATCACGATAATTTAGTTGTTTTTTTCAGAGGTATAACGACAGGTCTACCGACCGCATACTTCACTGAAATCTAAAAAGTACCATATCACCTTTAATTCTCCCCGCTCCCTTAAATTACCCCCTCGAAATAACCCCCGAAATCTGCGCATCTTTCTTTATACAATAAATTGATCCCGTACATCACGACAACCTCACTAAAAGATCCACCAATGTGCCTACACACACTAGTCACGGGGAAAACTGATTTTTTTCAAATGCAGATTAATCAACACGGTTGAATGATTTTTGTAAATTTTAATGTGAATTTCAATTTATGAAAGCAAATTAATGAAAATTCAAAAATTAAAAAACTAAAACACAAAGCATACAATCAGAGTAGTCTGTATGTAGCCATGTCGCCATTTCAGTTTTCACAGACATCCAGCCTACTCTTATTGTACGCTATGTGTTTTAGTTTTCAAATTTTTAATTTATAACTTTCATTAATTCAAATTTAAATTAAATCATTCAACCGTGTTCGTTAATTTTCATTTAAAATTTTTTCAGTTTTCACACGAAGTCACGGTGAAAACTAGTGTGTGTAGGCACCATTGAATTTGACAACCCCCACAACAAGGTTATTTCGAGGCTATGATTTTGGTAAAGATTGTCTGCTCTTTTTCAAGGTGTCCAAAACCCGGGAAATTTTTTCCGATATTTTCAGGTGCCTATTTTTCCGATGTATCCTGTGCCTGTGTTGTCCAGCGGGTGCCCAGGTGTAGCCAGGTGTTTTTTTCAGCCGGTGCACCATATTGGGTAGGCCAGCGCGCAACTGAGTGTGTGTTGGGATTTTTTGACATGAAAATTTGTGATGAAAAAATTGAAGTTGGGAGTGAAAATCTTGAGGGGTAAGTTTAAAAAACGAATTTTTTCTGTGCTTTGAGTCTTCTGAACATGAATATATAGGTACCTGTGTTTTGGCAGCAAAAACTTTAGTTTCTCTACTTTGGTGAAAACATTTTTTTCTCACAAAAACAGAGTTTTTAGCCAGCCGTGTTTCTATGCTGAAACAGTGGTATTCTCATAACAAATTGGCTTATGCATGTTCAGGGGGCACTCCCACAGTTTGTAAGATGGATTGTAAAATGTAAAAAGTCATGTAAACTTTACTGTTTTACAAAACCTGACACTTTGATAAAAGAGAACTCTTCACTTCAACCAACCCCCATTGCAACCCCCCATGTAAATATAATCAGCTGACCGCAAAATATGCACCCTAAATTACTTCTGCCTTAGTCGATAATGCGCGAGCAGGCGCTACGCACGTGCTTTCACAAAAAAAAATATTGAAAAAGGCGGAGTCGCGTAAATGGAACGTATTGTAAGTATTGTATTGTATTACAAGTGGAATGGAAAATGTTTTTCCCGGAAAGTTTTTTCTTTTTTTTGAACAATTTTTATTAATAAATGATGACGTCATGGTGGAGTGTTTCCTTCAGAAAAGTGCATAGCGTGCGGTCCGCCGAGTATACTTCACAATGACTGAACAAATGTCAACCTACCAGAGCATGAGAAGGGAACGAAATCACGTTGACAGAATCCAAAGGTTTTTTCAGATCGGGCAGTCGCACCAGCACCCGCTCTGGCTTGGCCCACGGCTGAAAATGTTGTGAAAAGGATCATTTCTATTTTACAGGGAGAACTACTGGACCCTGTAAAATGTGAAATGTCATGGAAAGTGTACAATGTCATGTAAAATGCCCTGCGAAATGGCAAACGTCTATGAGATGTGAAATAGCACTAAAACGTCAAAATGAGAATTAAAATTTTTTTAAGCCAACTACACGTTTCACATCTCACTTGATTTTATTTCGCTTTAACTTTTTACTTGCCATTGTTACTTTTCACTATCAAATCGTCTTTCACTTCATCACTTTCAGATTGACGCCTGTTCTAGTGATGTAAAAGCGACACGGCGTCCCATGGCGCTTGGCGCTGGGGTTCAGAATTCTGGCGCTTGTCGCTATTTTTGCGTGGCGCCAGGAACAAAACGACTGGCGCTTGACGCTAGCGCCATGGAACTTGGCGCCATTGGCTCAAGTCCTGGCGCTTTTTACATCACTACCCGGGTCCACTTCCCCGTCGCCCCTACGCAACTCACCGGGGCGGAAGGCTTCTCCGTAGTTTTCTGTGGCACGTTCATTTCCAAGGCGCGACGGAATTTCAGCGTGATGTACAACGACCCGCTGCACATGGGCACCATGGCCAAGCTCAGCGCGAGCTTTATGGCAAAGTGCCAAAAAACGACGATTTGTTTGCGCATTTTTGGACGGGTTTTTTTTGGGATAAAGTGAGAATTTATTTAAGGTCGAACAAGATAGGGAAGGTGTTTATATAGGGCGCCGTGCAGCTACATATCAATAGATCAGGTGCCGCGGCGGCACTTAACCTAAGTTGCATATTTTAAGAATGTTCTGGATGATTCAGGTATCCTAGGTGGCTTGTTCCGTGTTTTTGCTGTCTCTGTATCCATCACGGGGGGGGGGGGGGCGAAAAAATGGCGTCAGAAACATTTGCACGATTTAATTCCGCAAGGTTCATGTGATAAGAAAAGTGATAAGAAAACATTTGAAATTTTTTGCTGACAGTATTCGTTTTTATTTACAATCTATCTTTGTAAGTTAGCCTTATTTACCGTGCTTTTTTGAGACCACAAAAAAAACTATATCTCGCGGAACCCCACAAATCAAAAATCGAGATGAAACCACTCAGGGGGCGGGGCTTATGCAAAATAATGGGTTATTTATACGCGGCGGACATCACACTTAGTATGAAAACCTACCATAACCCATCTGAATAATGAACCAAAAATATACAGTTTTTCATCATAATATTTCGTTTTTACTATGGAATAATTAATTACGAAATTTATCACAAGATTTTATTCGTTAAATTATGGTAGGTTTTCATACTACGTGTGCTCTTGGATTAGATCGTCATCGAAATATTGTGCCTACGAACACTAAAATATTATACTTTAATTGTAAAAATTTAATGAACCCATAACTCAGCTTTAAACACATTTCAGTTTATCGAATGCCGAATTTTAAACTCAAATGCCGATCAAAGCTGGTTTATGAGTTTACCAATTTTTCAGGTGTGCGTAGGGCTTTTAGCCATTTTGTAATAATCTAGGTATCTGCGTTTCTTACCTGCTATCGGGGCAGGGCCGGGCTCCATCACCGATGTACAAATCTGATAAATATTAGATACAGGGATTAGAAAATCATTTGAAAATAGCTACGGAATCTTCTAGATGATTTTTTATTGTAAAGTATGTGAATGACTAAATATTTACCTAATTAAATTATTGTCTATGATCATTCGAATCTTCTAGATGTTTCTTTATTGTATGCACATAAACTTATTTATATACCGTATTTCCTCGAAATACCCCCCCCGGGGGTGATTGTTTCATAGTGGTCCCGAGAGGGGGGGGGGGGGTTAAACGAGGGGGGGGGGGGTTATTATTTCACAAGAACTGTTTTGAAATCCTAGTACAAAATCGTTGTTTGTGATGTGCGCTGGGGTAGAAAAATGCATCAATAACTGACATGTAAAGACTCCTGTAGTATTAGTACGTAGATGGTATAAACACTGTTCTAACGTGATTCCGACATTGTTTTAACGTGTGTTCTGCACTACGCAGAACACAAACTGCAGTATTTGTTATGTACGTTCTCTTTACACTCAATCTGGGGGGGTATTTCGAGGGGGGGGGGGTGATTGTTTCATAGTGGTCTCGAGAGGGGGGGGGGGTATTTCGAGGAAATTTCGTTTCCGCTTTCCACAGGCAAATTTTTCTCCGTTTTCTTTCCGTTTTCCGGCAAGTGCAAAAAATTTTCGTTTCTACTTTCCGCAGGCGAAATTTTTTCCGTTTCCTCTCCGTTTTCCGGCAAGTGCAAAACAATTTCCGTTTCCAATTTCCAGCAAGTGCAAAAAAATGTCGTTTTTTTCTTGAAATTTCTCGAAAAATTTTTCCGTTTCCGTTGTCCGGCAAGTGCAAAAAATTCCATTTCCGTTTCCGTTTCCCGGCAAGTGCAAAAAAATTTCCGTTTCCATTTCCGCAAAAAAATTATTTACCTCGTCGTGAGTCGTTTCATCATTCGTCGTTATGTACACTTTTGTGCCCTCAATTGTAGGGTGAATATGTCGTAAAATAGTGCTTAAATTCTGCCGTGAATACACACTTATACGCGCTTCCATATACCGTATTTGTCTCGAAATACCCCCAGGGGGTTTATTTTTTCAGAATGAGAATTTTGAGGGGTTATTCCGAGGGGGGTAATTCGAGGGGGATGTTATTATTTCGCCAGAAGTTTTTTGAAATAAGTACTAATAACGTACACAGACGTAGAAAAATGCAACGATAATCGACAAGAATAAGTGTTTACCTAGGTATATACCGTATTTCCTCGAAATACCCCCCGGGGGGTGATTGTTTCATAGTGGTGCCGAGAGGGGGGGGGTTAAACGAGGGGGGGGTATTTCGAGGGGGGGGGGTTATTATTTCACAAGAAAATTTTTGAAAACCAAGTACGAAATTGTCGTCTGAAACGTACGCAGACGTCGAAAAATGCAACAAAAACCGCCATTTATAAGGTTCTGTAGACTAATATTAGTACGTAGATGGTATAAACACTGTTCTAACATGATTCCGACATTGTTTTAACGTGTGTTCTGCACTACGCAGAACACAAACTGCAGTATTTTTCATGTACGTTCTCTTTACACTCAATTTGGGGGGGGGGTATTTCGAGGGGGGGGGGTGATTGTTTCATAGTGGTCCCGAGAGGGGGGGGGTTAAACGAGGGGGGGGGGTTATTATTCCACAAGAACTGTTTTGAAATCCTAGTACAAAATCGTTGTTTGTGATGTGCGCTGGGGTAGAAAAATGCATCAATAACTGACATGTAAAGACTCCTGTAGACTAATATTAGTACGTAGATGGTATAAACACTGTTCTAACGTGATTCCGACATTGTTTTAACGTGTGTTCTGCACTACGCAGAACACAAACTGCAGTATTTGTTATGTACGTTCTCTTTACACTCAATCTGGGGGGGGGGTATTTCGAGGGGGGGGTGATTGTTTCATAGTGGTCTCGAGAGGGGGGGGGGGTATTTCGAGGAAATACGGTAAGCAACCGTTGACGTGAAAAGTAAAGTTGTTCCCTGACGTAAAATGATGACGTGAAATGATAAAAATTGAATTTTTCAATTCGCTCTAGTTGTGGCTGATAACATATTGGACACGATTAAGGTATTGATTCATATTTTATCCTTAGAAAATTGTAGACCCGTAGCATGATCCACACTCGTGTAATTAATTTCACGTCGTCATTTCACGTCGAATCGACGCTGCGCTCTAATTCCGGCTTTATAGGTAGTGAATGAGAAGCATAAATATTTAACAGATGCAAAAAAAATTGAGAACGCTGTGCGATTGCGTGATATAGAGACTGTTTTGTGCTACGTTTGACTTTTAGATATGCAATAAATATAGGACTAAATATTTCTACAAAGGTTTATGCTTCGGAAAAGATTGTTCGCGCTTCTTCAAGGCGTCTAAAGCGGAAATTTCTTTCCGGTATTTTCGGGTGCCTATTTTCCTGTGAATCCGGTGTCTATGCTGCTCGGCGGGCATCCAGCTATGGGTTGGAATAAGTTCCAACGCGACACAAGTTTGTCATGTAGGTAGTGATAGAATGGCGCCATGGCGCTCGCGCCATTTAAGGGCGTCGGGGTGTTGTGCCATGGCACCACTTGTGCACGACACAGATTTTGTCGCGCAGTTTTTTGTGCAACAAAAGTTTGTTGTGCAGGAGACGCTGGTGATGTAATACCGGAAAAGCCTCAAATGTTGCCAGCACCATGGCGCCATACCATCACTACCTGCGCGACAAACTTGTGCCGCGCAAAAACTGCGTGACACAATTTTGTTGTGCATTGGAAATTCCTGTGAGCCTCCAGCTATAGCCGGTGTTTTTTCCAGCCGGTGCACCATGTTCGGCAGGCCAGCGCGCAGCTGTGTGGGAATTTGTGGACATTAGGGGGGTCTTATTGGAGCATTTACGGTAGTCCGTCCAGGTGTAGGGTTCACACCTAACCCTGACCTATCACTCCGAAAAGAGAACTCTTCACTTCAAACCACCCCCATCCCATTGCAAGCCCCAATGTACCGTATTTCCTCGAAATACCCCCAGGGGGTTTATTTTTTCAGAGTGTAAATTTTGAGGGTTTTTTTCGAGGGGGTAATTTAATATTTAATTTTTAATATGTGTGTTTTTGCCATCGTTGCTAGTACCAGGGGGATGTTGGTTGTGAATGGAGGGAACATTTTGTCTGACGCTGAGTGATTCCAAAAATATCTAACAACATTTTTCTGAGATTGTATTTAATTATATTTTCTCAAAATCAGCCATTTTTGGAACGCTAAACGAGATTTTTAGAAATAAAAAGTATGTGATGTAAATTTGTTTTCACCAATAACAACGTTTGAATTTACGTTTACCCCCAACTGGAGAGCATTTCAAAAATAAAATGTATGTGGGTATGCACCTTTTTACCTACTTATTCACTGTGATAATGTATTTCTATTTTTACGGTTTGGAACACGTTCCAACGCACAACAAACTTGTGTCGCGCAGTTTTTTGCGCGACACAAGTTTGTTGCGCAGCTAGCGATGGAATGGCGCCATGGCGCTGGCACCATTTGAGACTATTGCGGCATTCCATTTAGGCCAATATGCCAATTCGCAACAATTCTAGAAAGTTCCAATTTGGCACCATCTGAATGCAGTACTAAACCGGTTTATAACGCAATTGCCTTATCACAGGAATTCACTTTTTGGGTCGTATTTATGGAAGGTATTTTACAGCAGCCAAATATTGCTAACTTGAAAATTCCACGGCGCTCACACAAACCAACACCGTCTGACTTATTGGCAATCCGAGCAGCGGCTTAAATGAATGGGGAAAATTCACAAAACGTATCCACTGAACAGACTGGAAATCCTAAGGTGAGCTACGTACTTAATTTTGTTTATTTTCTCGTGGGTCTAAATGTAACTAGGGACTAGTATGGGGCCTCAAATATATTTTGAGGGGGGCCAGGGGGTGCCTTCATATCTGATGAGTGGGTCGGGGCACCCCCTAACCGCTGGTTTGGATCAGATGAAAGACCCCGAAACCCGACCGGCACTTTTCGATGCCCAATCAAATCCTACTTTCCCAGTGTCACTTGTAGTGATGGATGGATGTCACTTTTTTGCACTTTACTCATATCAGAAAATCACTTGAAAAAGTGTCAAGTGAAAAAAACGGGCAAATGTGAGTATCGGGCAGATGTGCGTATCAGGCCTGCCCCAACTGTACAGACGTAATGTATTTAAGTAAATTGAAGGATTCCTCCCCTTGAAAAGTACCCCTCAAAAAGGTCTGACAAAAGAAAAATTCGCAAGGGGAATTATTCAAGCAAATGCCATATATAAGTACGTATTTATACTGTACTGCCCCTACCGTGTTTCCCTGTATAGACCCTCTCAAAATGGCCCCAGATTTTAGCGAGCTTGGAAATAATTAACCCCTGATACCGAGTGTATTTTTAAAAAAAACAGTGCAGCGTAAACAGGTAATCAATGATCTAAGGGCCAGAGTTGGAAAAACGTATTTACGTTTACCCGAAATACCCGGTTATTTGGGTATTTATATTTACGTTTACGTTTACGTTTTCCAAAAATACCATTACGTTTTGTTACGTTTTCTTGGCACAATTACCCGGGTACCAGAGAAAACGTAATAATCGTATGGAAAATGCACAAAAACAGTGCATTTTTGAACTTTTTCTGATACAATACATACAATTTATGTTTTTGGCTAATTATCTTCTCAATTGTTTGATAAATAACATAGGTAAACAAGAATGTGATCGTATTAGCAGAGAAATGGGTGAAATAGGAAAAACAAAAGTGTTTTTCAATGCACTTGATCATGGGTGGTGCACTTCAAAGAAATTTTTACGTTTACGTTTTTTTACGTTTACCTGGGTATTTTAGAAGTATTTTACGTTTTCAGTATTGATACTCACAATTTAGAAAAGGTATTTACGTTTACGTTTATGTTTTCCAAAAATACCAGTATTTGTACAACTCTGCTAAGGGCTGGGAAAAAATCAGTTTACCTATATCGACGTTTCTCAAATTGTTGGTCTTATTTGAAGATTTGCAGTTCATGTTGTAAATACAAAACAATCAACATGAACCAAAACTTGCAATGCTAGCAAAAAATAACAAATGTGTTAAATATCACCAAAATGGTACCATTCAGGTGAAAAACGCAGTCGAATAGGGAAAAAATAACCGTATATCCCGGCATCTTGGCGCCATTTCCGGCGCCATCCAAAATAATGGCGCCAGGCGCCAAATTGGCGCCAAGCGCCAAGGGCGCCATAGCGCCATTCGAAACAATGGCGCCAGGCGCCAGATGGTTCCACAGAAAAAGGCGCCAAGCGCCAATGGCGCCATGGCACTGGCGCCCTTTGGCGCCATTCAAGGGCGCCAGCGCCATGGCGCCATCCCATCACTAGTCACTTGCCTTAAGCACTGACACTTCATTCCATTTAATTCCATCACCAGCGTTGTCTCCTGCTCAACAAACTTTTATTACGCAAAAAACTGCGCAACAAAAAGTGTGTCATGCACAAGTGGTGCCATGGCACAAAACCCTTTGGCGCCCTAAAATGGTGCCAGTGCCATTCCATCACTACCTGCACCACAGACCTGTGTCACACAAAAAACTGCGCAACACAAGTTTGTTGCGCATTGGAAATTGTCATGAGTAGTGATAAAAAAGCGCCAGAATTTTGGCGCCAAGAGCCAAGAGCGCCATGGCGCTTTTCCACACCCCAGCGCCAACCGTTGTCAATTGTGACAAACCAAATGCTTCATGTTTTCATCATGGGATCGTTCAAATGGTTAAGTAAAACGATGGCAACAGGCAAACAATCAAAAATTTTAAAAAGTATTTGAATTGTTGGATTTTTCCAGAAAAAAACAACTTTTTCAAAGAGAGAAAAACAAAAATTGAACTTCTCTTGAAGAGTTAGAAATTTCCAGTGTTTTTGGTGGAAAATGCATATAAAATGCGATTCAAACACTTTTCAAAACATCATTTCAAGTTCTACAGCTCTATTAATTCCGACTGAACAAAAATATTCAAAAACATTCAACCCTGTTCGATATAAGTATAGTATATTGAGTAATGCACCTAGAATTTTTTGCAAATTTTATACAAATTTTTACCTATATAATTATTTTCCAATCTGTAATAGTATAAAATGACTTAAACATATAACAGCCAATCACTTTAATGTAATGAGGGCATTTTACCTCATTGCAGTGGCAGCTTGTCGTCCAGTAGCATTTTATTGCACTGCCAGCAATTCACCAGCATCCATGGCAACTATTGCAGTTTTGCACCAACACAAAAATGGGTGCCTTATTTTACTGCGACGTGACATGCAAATCAAGTATACTCGGCGGACATGATACTATAAATGCAATGAGTCGCATGATGTCATATCATGCACGCTGTATCCAACCCGTAGAACTCTGTTTTGGTGACTCGTGCTTACGCATATACGGAGTGAAACTATTCAATTGTGCCCGCACAATTCAAACCCCCCGTCAAAGTGTAGTTGAGTTTTTTGGCATGATGCCATCCAAGCGTCGTCTGGATGGACAGCATCTGAATAAATACAAAGCGGGAACGTTTTCTGAATTCAAAATTTTGAACGTAACAAGTTTTCTTCAAAATGAATCGATAGCATGTAACTTTTCTAAATATGACTTAAATTAAACGTAGGTAAACGTATAATCAAAAATTTGCGGCACCTATCGGCACAAAAATTGGAGTAAACGGGTGCGTAAAGAATCGCACATTTTTATTTTCCTTTTTATTATCTTTCCATTTTCTTTTTTAATATTTTCATTTCTCGTTCGCTCCGTACAAAATATAACTTTCCAATTTTGTAGAATGATATGTCCGTCGACTATACATATTGACATATTTACGACCCACTGTGCACCGTTTTTCTACCGTATTTAAGATGTATCGCACTTCGCTGTTCAGTAAGATGTTGGATTTCATTGACGCTCAGCGAAGGGAAACATAAGTGGACCAAACCTGTATAATATATGTCTGTTGAGTATACCTATCTTCATGACGACACTTCACTATGGCTACTGACACTTCACAGTGCTTCCCACACTGTGTGAAGAATTCCAACACATTGGGAAGGTTGCTTCACAAAAATTCATCATTGCGATGTTAGCGTGTGGTGGCACTTGACCTATGTAAAAAACTTTAAATTACCGTATTTCCTCGAATTACCCCCCTCCTCGAAATACCGCCCCCCCCTCGAAATACCCCCCTCAAAATGGGCACTATGAATTAATCGATCCCCCCCTCGAAATACCGGCCCCGCACCTGTACGCACAAACGCCCGGCGCGCACAAACGACTGGCACGCACAATGTGCGGCACGCACAAAGCTACAGTTTTGTGCTTACCGGGCGTTTGTGCGTACCGGACTTTCATTTTGTGCGTGCCAGGCGTTTGTGCGCGCCGGGCGTTTGTGCGTAGGAGGCCTGGCCCGAAATACCCCCCCCCCCCCAAATTGAGTGTAAACTGAACGTACGTCACAAAAGATGCCGTTTGTTAACCAGGGGCCAGTTCCGCAAAATGAGAAGTGAGAAGTGAAATGGCAAATACAAAGTGAAATCAGAAGTGAATTGGGAACAAAATTGGCAAAAGTGAAGTGAAATGAAAAGTGAAATGAGAAGCGAGATGAGAAGTGAAATGTGAAGTGAAATGAGAAGTGAAATGAGAAGGGAGAAGTGAAATGAGAAGTGAAATGGCAAGTAGAAAATTAAATGGAAAAGCTAAAACGACGAGCTAAAAGCTCACCATCAGCAAATTTACATAAAAACATTGATGTTAAATGGATACTAAACTGCGAAACATATTTCTAGTTAATTTTTTGTTGTGAACAATCACGTCACGCTATTGTCACAAAAATGAGTTGTACATAAGCATTACACACTCCTTGACTAGTAAATGCGGACCAATTTCGTTTAAAAGACATTACTCAACGATTTATGGATATGTCGTTTAACATATGGCGTATGCAAATATCGTTGGCATGCGTTGGCGCTATGCCAGCCGATATTTTTACGATGAAATTCATTGGGCCGCATGTAAACTTGGCCCATGTCCAAGTTACCGGTTGCATTATTACAATCAAAATAGCAATGGAAAATCAAACATAGAGGTCAAAATCGCAAAAATGTGCTCCATTTTGTAAATTTTCACATTTATAATCGCTTTTTTTGTCTAAACAGATGGTTATATACCTATTTTTAGCTATTTTTTGCTTTATTTTATTTTTATTTATTGCGATTTCAAAACTTTGGCCAGCTGCCAAGTTTACATACAGAGTCTCTTTCAATGAAATGGCTTACTTTTTTTTTTACTTGCGATTTATTCTTTAACTTTTTACTTGTCGTTTCACTTCTCATTTCATTTCACTTTTGCCAATTTTATTCGCAATTCACTTCTCATTTCACTTCGCATTTGCCATTTACTTCTCACTTCTTATTTTGCGGAACTGGCACCAGGCAATGCAGAACACACGTGTAAACAATGACTGTGTTACGTTAGAACAGTGTTTATACCATCTACATACCGTATTTCCTCGAAATACCCCCGGGGGGTTTATTGTTTCAGAGTGAGAATTTTGAGGGGGGGTTAAACGAGGGGGGGGGATTTCGAGGGGGGGTTTATTATTTCGCCAGAAATTTTTTGAAATCCCAGTACTAAAATGTCGTCTGAAACGTACGCAGACGTCGCAAAATGCAACAAAAATCGCCATTTATAAGACTCTAAAGACATTTATAAGTGTGTACACGTACAAACAGTGTTCTCACATAACAGAGTCATCGTTTTTAACGTGTGTTCTGCATTGTCGGGATGACAAACCGCAGCCTTTGTCATTTACGTTCTCTATACACTAAATTTGGGGGGGGGGTATTTCGAGGGGGGGTTTATAAGTTCATAGTGTCCATTTTGAGGGGGGGTATTTCGAGGGTGGGGGTATTTCGAGGAAATACGGTACATAAGTATTTATATACCTAGGTAAACACTTATTCTTGTCGATTATCGTTGCATTTTTCTACGTCTGTGTACGTTATTAGTACTGGAATTTCAAAAAATTTCTGGTGAAATAATAACCCCCCCCCCTCGAATTACCCCCCTCGGAATACCCCCTCAAATGTCTCATTCTGAAAAAATAAACCCCCTGGGGGTATTTCGAGACAAATACGGTATATGGAAGCGCGTATAAGTGTGTATTCACGGCAGAATATTAGCACTATTTTACGACATATTCACCCTACAATTGAGGGCACAAAAATGTACATAACGACAAATGATGAAACGACTCACGACCAGGTATATAATTTTTTTGCGGAAATGGAAACGGACATTTTTTTGCACTTGCCGGGAAACGGAAACGGAAATGGGATTTTTTGCACTTGTCCGACAACGGAAACGGAAAAAATTTTTCGAGAAATTTCGAGATAAAAACGAATTTTTTTTGCACTTGCTGGAAATTGGAAACGGAAATTGTTTTGCACTTGCCGGAAAACGGAGAGGAAACGGAAAAAATTTCGCCTGCAGAAAGTAGAAACGAAAATTTTTTGCACTTGCCGGAAAACGGAAAGAAAACGGAGAAAAATTTGCCTGTGGAAAGCGGAAACGAATTTTTTTTGCACTTGCCGGAAAACGGAAAGAAAACGGAGCAAAATTATCCTGCAGAAAGCGGAAACAGAAAACAGAAACTTGACACCCTACACACGTCCAACGATAGCAAAATACACGTATTGCGTGTGCTGACGCTAAACTGTAAACTGTGTGCTGGTAAACTCATAAAGCGGTTTTGAACGCATTTGAGTTTACTTGAATGAGTTATTCCTCATCCCAATCAACTGCAGTTGACAGACACCTCATTTTGGTGAACTCACATGGTTTCAAAGTCGATTTATGAGTTTACCAGCACACAGTTTACAGTTTTGCATCTAACCCCAATAACACACATGGATGCTAGTCAAGCCAAAGGTCAAACCAATTGTCATTTGCATCCAGTCAGTGAATTTTGATAGATTTTACCCTTTTTGCAAAAGTACCTAAGTGTGGCAGTGTAGAATACAGTTAAGCGTGAATCCTGACCTTAAGTCCAACAGAATCCTGCTAGTTTTTTGCATGCAATTATTTTAATGCATTTTATATTAGTGTCTGAATCTGAAGGTAGAAATTACTGTTGTAGTATTACTACATAATTCTCTATTATATTCTCTATATATCTAAGTAGGATTTTGGGTATCACTTCTGAACCCCTAAACTTCATGTTTCAGCCAATCCTTTATAAGTGGCTACTTTTGTATGTCAATCAGTTCAGTTCTTTTGCCTGTTCTCTTTTGCACTTCAGTAAAATGAAGTTAAACTAACAACTGTGGAACGTGTCGCAAGGCGACGGTGCCAGAATAAATATTCTACAAGCGCACTCCAAACACATTTCCTCCCCGGTTGCCGGCTTCGTGGACTTGGTTCTGCATCACTAAGGTCCACACCCCAGTCATCCAAGTGAAATCAACGACATTCCCTTGCGGCCAGGTATAGACTGCCATTGCTCTGACCTGTGCCCGCAACATGGTGATTGTACGGGTTTAATTGTAAGCCCAAAGCAAACCCACTGCCAATTGTCTCCCAGCAACATCGGCAGCTCCTTCCGAGCCCGTGGCAGCGCCGCCAGCAAAAGCGGTCCCCACACTTTTTGGCTGTCCAGAGCAAGTGACGCCAATCAAGCAAAAGCAGCAGCACAATGATGTCCGACACTGCAAATGGCGACCTGACAGCGGTCGCACAGCCCGGCGATCCAGCAGCGGTTGCACAGCCCAGCGATGACGCGCAGGGCCAAACCACCTACACTGAATGGGAGTTCAGTGAGCAGGTCAATGAGTGGTGCGACTCCCGCAATCGACCAGCGTTGATCGATGCTATAACCACACTAAACGAGTGGCGCAAAGCAGACTGGCCGTCAGGCAAAATTGCTGCGAAGGACAGCACATACACTTTGGGCCGCAAGCTGCTGCGACTGGCAGATGCCCACTTCAAAGCAGTTTCCGATAACCAAATCACACTCAAAAATCCAGTGCAAGATCTGGGCGGTGACAGTGATGATGACAATGCACCAGTAATCCAACCCACACTCCAGCCGCATGGCTCGCTGTCACCACCACCTGCCCCAGACACAAAGCTTAGTGTGAGAGATGTAACAACTGTGATAACAATGCTGCAGCAGCAACAGCAGCAGATCCAGCAGCAGAACACTCGCATCGAGCAACTGTCACGACAAATGGCCCAAAGTGCAAAAGCCAGCATACCTCACCCCCAACCTCAACCAAGACACAATGACGATCCATGGAAATGGACAACCGAGGATCAGCTGGCAAAAATCCAGGAAGGGCCACTTCTGCACAGGCTGATTGAGTACATTGAAAACTTTGTCATACACCCCGATGATGGACTGCAACCACTGGGTGAAATCACATCGCCAAAGGACAAAATGGGGGTCGGGCATGTGCCAGCAGCGGCCAGCAAGCAGATGAAATTTGATGGAGACAAGACAAGTGAAACAGGCCCATTCAAATGCTGGCTACACATGGTGGCACAACATGCAATAAGCATCCCCAACTGCCAGCAGCAGTTTTTTTGGAACAAAGTCTTCATGCAGTGCCTGATCGGAGAAGCTAAAGAACGATATCGAGCGATTCGCACCAACTGGCACCACGACATCCTCTACGTAGTAGACAAGCTGACAGGCATTCACCGGCTAGAGCACCAGCTGCACTCAGCTACGGACTGGTACAATCAGAAGGCTGTGTCCAGGGAGTCAGTATCAGCTCTGCACACGCGTTTGGCAGCCAATTTTTATCATGTCAGTGAAACAATGTCAGACTATGATTGAGAATGCATGATTGGCAAGAAGCTTTTTTCAGAAATCCCAAAGATGGCAGTCCCAGTGTCATGTTGGTACATGTGGAGACAACGCTGGCAAGAAGAAAACTGCACACTCGACATGGCCATCACTATGATGGATGCCACACGACTAGAAGTCGAGCAGGTCAAAACACAGCGCAAAGAAGACCAGCAAGATCGACCAGATTGCCCGCACTATGGAAACAACTGGCGCACTGAGCCCAAGTCGTACAGCACATATGGTGACAAGGCGGGAGTCAGAGCACCATTCGACCCAAAAAACTACAAAGGGCCATGGTGCACCTTCTACATGCACCGCAAACCAATGCCACATGATCCCAGTGAGTGCTACATTGACAGCAAGTCGCCAGTGTTCAAACC
Organism: Sphaerolaimus hirsutus; assembly: GCA_964036195.1. Taxonomy (NCBI): domain Eukaryota; kingdom Metazoa; phylum Nematoda; class Chromadorea; order Monhysterida; family Sphaerolaimidae; genus Sphaerolaimus; species Sphaerolaimus hirsutus. The sequence continues at coordinate 4,563,215 of OZ038459.1, read as the reverse complement.
CGACAGACTGCAGAACATCAGGCAGGCACTGGCCAGACGGAAAATCTGATGAGGATGCCAGAAGACACATGCGCAAGAAGTGTGAGGAGCTCTCCATCCCATACCAAGATGACAACCCAACAAGCCGTTGCACAAAACAAGACTATGAAGAAGACAACGAGGGATGGGATGGCGACACAGATGATGAAGACGAGAAGTGGGGAGACCTGGAGGGCTGGATACCAACTGTAGCCAGCACAAAAGAGGACATGGCCCTACAGACAGAAAATGGCTCACCCGACCCAATGGCCACAATTATGTTCATGGGAATCCCCATCACTGGTCACATCGACACCGGGTGCAACATAGGACTGTTCATTGAGGATTCAGCATTGGAAGAAGTTTGGGCAAAGGCCAAGGCTGACCCACAGAAAGAACAGGCAAAATTCCAACCATACCCAAGGGGCCACATCCAAACGGCAGGGCACAACATCACAGAGGAATGCCCGCGGATATATGACATGAAAGTAAAACACCAGACCCCAGATGGGAAATGGTGTACTGACACCCTGCCAGCAGTCGTGAAACTAATCAAGTCCTTGCCAGGTGCAGACCCACTGCTGATTGGAAGAGCAGCCATATGGGGCCCCCTGCAATTAGTCAAAATGGCGCATCATGAATTGGAGCGACTGTCACAAGAATACAGGCTGGGCAATTTGTGCATTGCCACAGGGAACCGCATCCAGCACACCCAGGAACCAACTGACCCAGCTAATAGGTTGAGCCCCCTGCCACAGAAGACAGTGTTCAAAGAGCAGGCTGAATGCTGCGTGAGAGCAGATGCCCAACCCAAATGCAAGCGACGCACTGTGAACAGCATTCCAATGCCCCAGCTGGCACTACTGCCATGCCCCAGGGATGCCAAGCACCACAGGAAACGCATGCAGCACAAGGGTGACAGCATCGCTACCAAGTAAAAGGAACCAGACAGCAAGCGCCCTGCCGACAGCCATGCAACAACCATCAAGGAGCAGCCAAGCAGCCACACAAACAACATGGTGCTGCTGGAGCAAAACACGCTGCTGGGCCACACCATCGATAAGCTCAAAATGGTCCAGGCTGAACTGCATGCAACGATCCGCCGCTTAGAAGCAAAGAAGACCAAGCTGCAAACCGCAAGGGCTAGGACTGTGAAACCAACTGCCTGGCCGACCTGACCCAGAAAATGGATTTGTGCAACTGTGATTTATTTATTGTGATTTGATTCTATTTTCAATTTTTATTTTGGATAGCTTTGACTATTTTTTCACTTTTTTCCTAATCAGGATGTTTTACTGTTTTACGTTTTCTGCTTTTTTGTCAGTTCCCCCCTGTAGGGTGAACTTAGGGGGGGGGGCTGTTGTAGTATTACTACATAATTCTCTATTCTATTCTCTATATTTTACATTCTATTCTAAGTAGGATTTTGGGTATCACTTCTGAACCCCTAAACTTCATGTTTCAGCCAATCCTTTATAAGTGGCTACTTTTGTATGTCAATCAGTTCAGTTCTTTTGTCTGTTCTCTTTTGCACTTCAGTAAAATGAAGTTAAACTAACAACTGTGGAACGTGTCGCAAGGCGACGGTGCCAGAATAAATATTCTACAAGCGCACTCCAAACGCATTTCCTCCCCGGTTGCCGGGTTCGTGGACTTGGTTCTGCATCACTAAGGTCCACACCCCGGTCATCCAAGTGAAATCAACGACATTCCCTTGCAGCCAGGTATAGACTGCCATTGCTCTGACCTGTGCCCGCAACATTGGTAGGGTGCAAAAACTTAAAAAATTTGAAACAGTGGATGGTGACAATGTTCAAAGCATTCGAACAGATATTTAATTCCAAATTGATGCTCTGATATTAAAATATTGCTCGAGTTTCATTAAAAAACAAAATGTGTTCAATAATTGTAAATTGTAAATAGATAAATGTTCAAATGAAAAATGTTTGGAAAAAATTGTGGAAAATAGAACGGCAGTATTGAATAGAATGGCATGGCAGGTAAAAAGATTGACATAGAATGATGCTATTCTATAAGGATAAATCTTGTAATCTGTTTAAGGAAAAATAAAAGTGAGCTATCATAATTAATTGCAAGTGCCATATTTTTAATTGATTCGAAAGATGTATATACACTACCGTGCAGAATAGTTTAGACTCTTTACCCATAGAGAAACAGGAAGCTAAGGGTCCACCATAATTTTATTGCTTCCCAGTTTCTTGTACCTGGCCCAATTTTTATGTTGGTTGAGTATGTTTGAGGTCAGAACTACTATTACTAAACATTCCCCCAGGCCCGAGCAACGATGGCAAAAACACACATATTAAGTACGGAAACTCATTGAGTTTCCATGTTTTTGTTTAACACAGAAACACGGAAACTCAACAATTTTGAAAAACAGAAACTCAAATGAGTTCTTTTTTGGAGAACACAGAAACACGGAAACACAGAAAATACGAAAATGTTTTTTGAGTTTTTTTATCCAAGCAATTGAAGGCACAAGATTTGAACTGAACAATGTGTGTATGTACATACATAAGGTATGCATGTATGCATAGTGTGTAAATATGTACATAGTATCCTAGTTTAACGATGAAATAAGTATCCAAAAAAATAGTGTCACATCTCCTGGTGGTTTTGACAATATAAGGGACTGTGGTCGAAGTGCTAAGGAGTGTCCACCAGGGTCTGCTAGCTCACACAATTAAGCTGAGAGCTCCTCACCTCCCAAGCTGTCAAAGGTATTGGTCACCCATTTGGAACTACCTCCAGTGAACTAATGAAAATTTTCCTTTTACATGACAAAACGTATGCAAAAACAATATTTGATAAGAAAACCACTGTTTCAACAGTAAAATGCAACTTTTTCTAAAACAACTCAAGTTTTTACCAAAAAAACTTGAGTTTTTATCAAAAAACTTGAGTTTTTACTAAAAAAAACTTAGGTTTTTATCAAAAAACTTGAGTTTTTACCAGAAAACTCAAGTGTTTTCCAAAAACACAGAAATAAAACACAGAAACTCAAGTAATTTTCATGAAAAAACTCAAAACACAGATATTCATTTTTGAAAAACTCAAAATACAGAAAGTGTTTTTATTTTGAGAACTCACCCATCGTTGGGCCCGAGATACGGGGGTCTAAAAAGGCGGTTGATAAAAATAGAAAAAATGGCTGGTCTAGACTAGATGATTGAGTTTGAAGCTTAACAAAGCTGAACTTAACCATTTATTCACCGATTTGAATAGCTCAACACTTAAAATCATCCTGACAACGTGAATATATCATTTTGCAAATCGGATTTGAGATGTCGACATTCCATATCGCGATTTGACCCGGTTTTTCAATATGAAAGATAGACTTTTCTGAACATGCTGCGACCTCCAGCGCCAAGCGCCAATATGGCACCAGAGACAAATAGCGCCAAGTGACTAGAGCGGCATGGCGCTTTTTGCTTTGACGCTACCACCTATCATTTTGTTCGTGGCACCATGCAAAAATAGCGCCTAGCGCCAAAACCGCCAGGGCGCTTTTCCAAAACCTAGCGCCAAGCGCCAATAGCACACTTTGATACACGCTTTGTGCATTATTGCCATGACGCTTTATTTTTGCTTAAGCGCTAGCGCCAGCCGCCAGCGCTGTGGTGCTTTTACATCACTACACTTGACATAATCACAGTTGAATTATATATTAAATATTTAATATTCTAAATGCAATTTGACATGATTGTGCCAAAATTTTGTATCACCGTGGGTTTCTGCATGGTTGCATCACTGCGTCTGTGCATCTCCTGGAACACTGGTATGTGGTTTTTAATGACACCGTTTGATATTATAATACTACAGGTGGATACTTTGTTCTTGTATTTCCTCAAGGGGTTTTAGAATTTCCTTATTTTTCCAGAAGTCTACAATTCGATTAAAAAATTTAAAGGAGTATATATTAAAGAGGAACAGTTTGGAGGGCATCATAGAATTTGTGTTAAGCAGCGTTTATACACTGTGATGACTGTGAGGACAAAAATGTGATTTTTCAGCCATTTTTCTTTGTCTTAGGCAGTGGTAACGATGGTAAAAAAACGTTTTCGAATTTTTGAATTCTTTAGGACTTTTCGAATTTTTAATCATGTGGTGAAAAAATATACATAAAATCGATTTTTTTCAAAAGATTTTTTTTGGTGATTTTTGTTCAAAATACCGTATTACCTCGAAATACCCCCATGGGGGTTTATTATTTCGCCAGCAAAATTTGAGGGGGGGTTAATTCGAGGGGGGGGTTTATTCGAGGGGGGGTTTTATTATATCGTCAGAAATTTTCGTAAGAATCGTAGTAAATAGTAGGCATTTACATACCCAAAACAGGTAATAAATGTGTCCAAACAGGATATATTTGGACATAAAAACGTAGATAGCTATTTACACTGTAGCTGTAATGCAAATTAACAGTAATATACATCATGTACATTGCATACATGACATATTTATTATGTACATGACGTACATCATTCCGAAGGGGGGGGGGGGTATTTCGAGGGGGGGGGGGTTTATTATTTCCCCAGCCCATTTTGAGGGGGGGTTAATTCAAGGGGGGGGGAATAATTCGAGGTAATACGGTAAGTAAAATACCCTATTACCTCGAAATACCCCCATGGGGGTTTATTATTTCGCAAGCAAAATTTGAGGCGGGGTGTATTCAAGGGGGGGTTTTTTCGAGGGTGGGGGGGTTTATTATTTCGTCAGAAGTTTTTGTAAGTATTGTACTAAATAGTAAGCATTTTCGTACCCAAAACAGGTAATAAATGCGTTCAAACAGGACATATTAGGAAGTATCAATGTGCATTGCTACACAAACTAGTCTCTATGTCTATAAATACATCATGTTCATTGCATACATGATGTACTTCATTCCAGGGGGGGTATTTCGAGGGGGGTTTATTATTACCCCAGCCTAGTTTGAGGGGGGGGGGTTTATTCGAGGGGGGTTAATTCAAGGGGGGGGGGGTTAATTCGAGGTAATACGGTATGCAGAAACTTGACTAAAAATGTCATATTCACATGGATTTTTTTGTAGCAGCAGAAGCAAAATACTTATGCGGTAACAGCGGTAAGGCTGTAAAACATAAAGATGTATTCAAAGGTCAAACAAAAAATTCGAAAATGCTATAAATTGATGCAAAAAAAATCGAAAAGTAACAAAAAGATTCAAAAATTCAAAAAGTAATGAAAATGATTCGATAATTCGAAAATTCGTAACTAAATTAGAAAATTCGAAAACTATTTTCAGAAAAATTCAAAAAATCGAAAAGTCTTTTTGGAAAAAATACTCAAAAATTTAAATACTTTTTTCAAGAGGTTTGCCATCGTTAGGCAGTGGGGCTGATCAAGTCATGATTAGTGATGTTAAAGGCACCGGGAAAAATGGCACCGCACCGCACCGGCACCTTTGCCAACGCATGAAAAGGGCACCTGGCACCCTGGGGCACCGGCCAGAAAATGGCACCGCACCGCACCGGCACCGGTGCCTTTTGGAAAAAATGGCACCGGCACCGAAGGGCACCGGCGGGTTGCCGGTGCTAGCACCGAAAGGCACCGCACCGGGCTGGAATTTCTGAAGTAAATATCGCGCAGTTTCTCAGTTGTCTCAGATTTGGAAGTGCATATTTCCATGAATTTTCAACCGATTTTGATGGTTGAGCACTTAAAATGATCAGAATGATGTGGCAATCACTTTTATGAAGCAATTACAATGATTACAAATGAAAGATAAAATATCTAATTCATTACATGGTCCATAGCCACTATTGTCTACTGATTGGAGTCGTTGCTGTACAGAGAATGGAACAATCTCTGTCGTAAACTGACAACAAATTTTGAACAAAAAAGTAAGATACATGAATACAAAAATGATTGACAATTCAACAAAATTTTAGATTCGCTCATCAGATCACGTATCGGGTATAATGGATTTCACAGTAGGTATATTTATTTGATGGGAGGTTTACAAAATAGGCAAAAACGGTTGGGTAAATATATCGCTGTTTTTTGAAATATGAATAAGCACATACTATGGACCAAATTGCACAGCAAATGAAGCCTTGGCCGGTGCCTTTCCCGGTGCCTTTTACTTTGCCCTGGTGCTAGCACCTTTGGCACCGGCAAAAAAATGGCACCGCACCGCACCGGCACCGGTGCTATTCTGAAAAAAATGGCACCGGCACCGGCATGGCACCCCTGAAGATTGAAATGGCACCGCACCAGCACCGGTGCTGGTGCCCTTTGGTGCCCAGCACCGGGGCACCGGTGCCCCGGTGCCTTTACATCACTAGTCATGATCAGGGTTGGTTTTATAAAAATAATTTGTGTACAAATTGTATAAAAATTGTATAAAAATGTATTTTATTTTAATTTTATTCTTGTTTCATTTTATTTTATTTTATTCCAATATAACAATAAAATGGACCATATAACAAAATTTTTACAGAAATTAAACAAAAAATCAGTATCTTGCATGCAAGGTCAGAAAAATGTGATAATTAGACCTAAACATGAAAAAGGTGTGACAAATTTTTCCATTACTTTGCAAAAGTTGCATGCAGTAGGTCTTGTTAGCTGGTTGCAAGTGTTAAGTTACAATTAAGCGGGAATTAGAGCTCAGCGTCGATTCGACGTGAAATGACGACGTGAAATGATGTCCTGAAGTTAATTACACGAGTGTGGATCATGCTACGGGTCTACAATTTTCTAAGGATAATATATGAATCAATACCTTAATCGTGTCCAATACTGAGTGTTATCAGCCACAACTAGAGCGAATTGAAAAATTCAATTTTTATCATTCCACGTCATCATTTTACGTCAGGGAACAACTTGACATTTCACGTCAGACTATTGCAAGCAAGATGGTCATGATTGATTGAGGCTTCACACATGTAAAATATTTCATATACATCCAACAAAAATGGCTGAAAAATTGCATTTTTTGTCATCACAGTTGTCAGTGTAAAAGGGGCCTTAATGTTTATGCTTATTTTTTAATTTCAATACATAGTGGAGAATTAGCTATAACATGTTGAATAATGATAATTAAATGACTTAAACGTATTTTATGTCTAATTTCAACTGAAAAAGCTACAGAAGTTAATGTGTAGCTACACACGATGTGAATATCAATTGGCAGACGGCAAATTATTCCGCCTGCCTACATAAAGCCGGATTTACAGCATAACGATAAATAGAAGGTGATACGACAAATAAAACGTCACCGATGAATCCATTATTTTCATGTTTGCAAGCTTTTTTTGGTGAAAATAAATGTTCAATACTCGAACTAGAATGAAAATTTTTTCATATGGGAGATGTTAAATTCGAATTTGAATGAATAGCGTTCGATGAAAAATGGTCCGCAGACAAATCAATTTCACGGTGATGCCCAAAAATCAATTTGTCGATTCCATTTCATGCAATGACCGCCGACAAATTGATTTTAGGGCATCACCGTGAAATTGATTTGTCAGCGGACCATTTTTCATCAAGCGTTTATCATTCAAATTCAAATTTAACATCTCCCATATGAGTTTTTTTCATTCTAATTCGAGTATTGAACATTTATTTTCACTAAAAAACTTGAAAACATGAAAATAATGGATTCATCGGTTACGTTTTATTTGTTGTATCACCTTCTATTTATCGTTTTGCTGTAACTCCGGCTTTATGCACAACATTCCTAAAGGGGGTGGGGTCACTTCAAGTGGTGCTTAATAAATAAAAATGTACCGATAATATACCGTATTTCCTCAAAATACCCTCTCCCTTGAATTACCCCCTCGAAATATCCCCATCTGGGATGATGTACATCATTTATGCAATGCACATGATGTATGATTTGCTGCTAATTTAAATCGCAGCTACACAATGACCACCGTATTATCTCTAAATTATCCCCCCTTGAATTAACCCCCCTCGAATTAACCCCCCTCAAAATGGGCTGTGGAAAAAATAACCCCCCTCGAAATACCCCCTCCGGAATGATGTACATCATGTATGCAATGTACATGATGTATTAATTACTGCTAATTTGCATTGCAGCTACACATACCTAGACTACTTTGTGTAGCTATCTACATTTTTATGTACAAATATATCCTGTTTGGACACATTTATTTCTGTTTTGGGTATGCAAATGCCTACTATTTACTACGATCCCTACGAAAATTTCTGACGAATTAATACCCCCTCGAATAAGCACCACCTCAAATTAACCGCCCCATCCCTTCAAATTTTGCTGGCAAAATAATTAACGCCCATGTTGATATTTCGAAGTAATACAGTAGTTTGTATATGTATACATGTATATGCATCCAAATTCCGTATTTGCTTGAAAAATGTCCCCTTGAAAAATCCCCCCTCCAATGATCCCCCCTTGTTAGACGTGTGAGAAAAAATAATTCCCTCCTTGAATAGTCTACCTCACGAATGGACCAAAAATTGCTGCACATCTTTAGTACAACAATCAATGGAGCCAGACCAAGCAAAATCGCTTCTCTGCTTTGAATCACGCGAATGGAAATGCTGTACATTCGGCGTGCAACAACGCAATGGAATGAATTTGAACAAAAACATCCTTTTATTTTGTGAATAAGGCATATTTTGCAAAATGAATTGATAGAAACATTCTAGAAAACTGTGACGAAATAATAATTCCCACCTTGAATAATTCCCCCTCGAATAATGCCCCCTTTAAAAGTCAGATGAAATAATAATCCTCAGGGGGATTATTCAAGCAAATACGGTATATACTAAATATACTAAATATGTAACGCTTTTGGGTACGTAACAGTGTATTTTTTACCGTGAATTTCACGAAAATTTCTGACAAAATAATAACCCCCTCAAATAAGCCCCCCCCCTCGAAATACCCCCTAAACATTCTCAGTCTGAAAAAAATCCTTGGGTGGGATATTTCAAGGAAAAACGGTAAACGGTACACGGTAAAAGTTCAATCGGCACCCCCAAAGCTACCCCCAAAACACCATCAGCTTTCCAATCCGCGTGCACAACTTTCCCCGCCAAAGACAATTACTACGATGGGTGGAATTGCTTTTTGGTAATAGATGGAATCCACACATATGACAGCGGCATGGATGTTTGTCGGACTGGGGATGGAGGCCTCTTGAAAAATGTCAGTTTTTGTGCACATCTAAATCAAATCAATCAAATAAAGTTTACTCGGCTCGGACTTCTAAAGTCAAATGCAAGTAAATGTAACACAGTAACATTGTACATCCATCGGGTACCCCTACTTGCAGTCTTAACAGATGAGTTTTTGTGAGTAAAATACTTTATTCTGCAGAAAGATGTAGAAGCGAGTACTTTTCCCTTGGAAAACGTAAAATCTACTACTTTTTACATGTGAGCCTGTCTGTTTTGCACTGGAAGACATAATAGATGTCGTTTTTAAGTGATTATCTAGTATTTTTTAGAAAAATGATATGATTTCTTTTTAATTTTCTTATTTTAACTACAGAAATTGTGATTTTAGCAACAAAATACATTTTCTCTGTACGCGTGTACTTTTAAAATGTACGCGTAAAAGTGAGTACATTACTTTTTTCAAAAGTATATGTAAATGTATTTACCGCGTACTCGCGTACGCGTATTTCTTGAGTAAATGAACGTACATTTTAACAACTGTGATATGCAGTTTAGTCTGTGTAGTTTGGTCAGGATTTTGTGTCACTCCTGCATGTGATGTCATGTGGACTAATAAATGTCTTGTAGTGTAATACATAAAATGTCAACCAGGACATTTAATGCCACTGAAAATGTGAAGAGTTGAATACCGTATATCCTAGAATAAGATCTGAGGGTAGTTATTACTTCGTCAGAAGTTTTCTAGGGGGAGTTATTCAAGGTGGAGTTCTTTTTCCTCAGAACATGCACTTTATTCATTGTAAATATGAAATATGAATGCATTCTGCCAACTCATGTAAATCAGGCATTGAACAGTTTAACAACAACAAAAACAAGGTAAACTCGGCAGACATGAAACGAGTCAGTGATTCGGCCCTCCCGTTACCAATGATGTAAACTCGGCGGACATTATGGAAGTCAATGGTCTAAGGAATTTTTGTACGAGTGCAGTATAAACCAATGATAGGGTCACATGTGAATTTGGCCCACGTCCAAGTCGCTCTGCGTTTCAGACAAATGAGAGCGAAAAATGCAGGTTTCATGTTTGCGTCACTGATTATCGCTGCGGAATGCAATAAATTGACCGAAAATGATCACAAGTACACTAGTCAACACATTTGCGATCATTTCCAGTTGCTTGATTGTATTCCACAGACATAATGAGTATCGCAAATGTAAATCCTGCGTGTTTCACCACATTCGTAAAATATGTAATCCGACGCGTGCCAAGTTAACATACCGGATATCTATCACATTCGTCCTTTTTAAGAATTCGTTAGAACTGTTTGAGCGAGATATCTAGCTTTCCGACTCTGTATTTTTAAATATGTGCTTTATCCATTGACTTTTCACATTTGAAAGTTCAATCGGTTTAAATAAACTGTGAATCAAACGGAATCTGTCCATTCGAATTTGAATTTGAGACATATCTTTCTCGTACATAAAAGAAGGAAAGCTGACTCGTTTCATGTCTGCCAAGTTTACAGGGTGCGGCAATTTAGACCTACGCTCTAGATTTCGAATAACTTGTCACTGGGTGTTCCGATTGACATCAAATTTTTGGTCAACTAAATAGGAAAGAATCCCTGAGAACATGGCTGCTATAGCTACACTCGTTCTTAAGTTATTCATGCAAACGCGTAATTGTCACTTTACCACCACCCCGTGATGGGTTTCAAACGGGATCCACTTTTCGGGACCCAGATCGGTATTGGGATTGTTTTTTTCAGTTTATTTTTCTCGTTATTTTTTTTGCAGCGGCATGCCAAAATGCGTGCGCGCGCGCCACTAATCCGCTTTACCGATAAAGAAAATGGCAGACACGCAGCCATATTTTCAAGGATCCTTTCTTATTTACCGTATTACCTCGAAATACTCCCAGGGGGTTTATTATTTCGCCAGCAAAATTTGAGGGGGGATAATTCGAAGGGGGGGTGGGTTTATTCGAGGGGGGGGGTCTATTATTTCGCCAGAAATTTTCGGAAATTCCCCATATGCAGACGTCGAAAAATTGAACAATTAGTCAATGTATATGTGTTTATAGGGATATATAACTGTATATACACACAAGCCCTTCCTTAACGTCACTTGATCATCACTCTTAACGTGTGTTAAACTCGACGGACATTATGGAAGTCAATGCTCTACGGGATTTTCGTACAACTGCGTATTATCGTAGTTGGCACTCGTCCAAGTTACCGTTTGAGGGAATGTTATCCAGTATGAAAGATGCAGGATTTCCGTCTGCGTCACCAAAAATGGCTGCGGAATGCGATTAAGCGAACGCAATTGGTCGCTAATGGCGGCGCACACACGAGTTGACACACATGTTGATTTGATTGGATACCGCGGTCATTTTCGTTGACGAGAGCGGAAATCTAGCGTCTTTTACCTCATTCGTATTCAACGCAAAGGTAACTTGGACGCACTGGGAAGTTCATACGTTCTTTTTTGAAGGAATTCGTCGAGACTGCGACGATAAGATCCGACCTAAGACCTTACAATCTGACTTTCTATAACGATTTGTCTATCAAACTCATCTCGTTCTCGCATAAAATCTTGGATTGAATCAAAAGTATCGTGAACCGAATGGAATCCGTCCATTCAAGTTCGAATTAAAAAAGATACGTCATTGGTAACCAAGGGCCGAATACCTGATTCGTTTCATGTCTGCCGAGTTTATGCATTGTACAGATCATGAACTGCGGTATTTGTCATGTACGTTCTCTTAACACTCAATTTAGGGGGGGTATTTCGAGGGGGGGTTTATTATTTCCTCAGCCGAATTTTAGGGGGGGTATTTCGAGGGGGGGTTAATTCAAGGGGGGGGGATAATTCGAGGTAATACGGTAGTTGTTAATGTTGACCTAAAATTTGACATTAATCCGACATCCCAATGACAAGTTATTTGAGATCTAGAGCGTAGGTCTAAATTGCCGCACCCTGTATCTTTTTTAATTCGAACTTGAATGGACGGATTCCATTCGCTTCACCATTCATTTGATTCAATCCGACTTTTTATGCGAGAACGATGTTAATTTGATAGACAAATCGATATAGAAAGTTGTATTGTAAGTTCTTAGGTCGGATCTTATCGTCACAGTCTCCACAAATTCCTCCAAAAAAGGACGTATTTATGAACTTACCGTTGCGTCCAAGTGCGTTTTATACGAACGGGGTAAAAAGCACAAGATTTCCATTCGCGTCAACGATAATGACCGCGGAATCAAATTAAGTCAACACAAGTGTCAACTAGTGTGTGGGCCACCATTAGCGACCAATTTGCTGTCGCTTAATCGCATTCCGCAGCCACTTTTAGTGACGCAGACGGAAATCCTGCATCTTTCATACTCGGAACATTCGCGCAAACGGTAACTTGGACGTGTGCCAACTACAAATATACCGTAATTCCTCAAAATACCCCCCCCCCCTCGAAATACCCCCCCCTCCTTTGACCCCCCCCGTCTCGAGACCACTATGAAACAATCACCCCCCCCCTCGAAATACCCCCCCTTGTTTGACCGCCCCCCCCCCCTCTCGAGACCACTATGAAACAATCACCCCCCTCGAAATACCCCCCTAAAATTGAGTGTAACGTGAACGTACCTGACAGATACCGCAGTTTGTGATCTGTACACTGCAGGACACATGTTAAAACTGCTGATTAAGTGACGTTAGGGACACACGTTAAAACAATGTCGGAATCATGTGAGAGCAGTGTTTATACCATCTACGTACTAATATTAGTATACAGGAGTCTATACATGTCAGCAGAAAAAATACCCCCCTCGAAATACCCCCCCCCTCGAAATACCCCCCCCCCCTCGAAATACCCCCACCCCCCTCGTTAAACCCCCCCTCTCGGGAGCACTATGAAACAATCACCCCCCGGGGGGTATTTCGAGGAAATACGGTACACAGTTGTACAAATCTCCTTTAGACCATTGACTTCCATAATGTCCGTCGATATTATCCATGCTTAGTGATGGAAAAATGCCATGCCATGAACATTTTTGGACAACATAAATAATAGTTTCCCCCTTGAATAATTCCCCTTCAAATAGTTCCCCATCGAATAGTCCCCCTCAAAAACAACCTGCGAAAAAAAATTCCCCGGGGGAATATTCCCATACATACGGTATGTACCACACAGGGCCATCTTGCAATCACTGCTGGCAAATCATATCTTGAAAGATTTATAGCCAACCACCATGGTGTTGGTGATCATTTCTATGCCAGGACTGGTTTGAAGAAAATTTCATCTACACCCGCATTCCATGGCACATGGGCTTATGAGGACGGTTTCGGTTTGTGGCAATTTTTTTCCTATATTTTTAAGCAGATATACCTTATATCCTCGAAGAAGTCCCCCGCGGAGTTATTTTTTCGTCAGAATTTTTGAGATGGGACTTATTCGAGGGGGAGGAGTAATTCAAGAAGGGGGGGAGTTATTTTTCGCCAGAATTTTCAGTGAAATGTATAATAACCGTATTACCTCTAATATAAGGTATACCTTACCGTATTTCCTCGAAATACCCCCCGGGGGGTGATTGTTTCATAGTGGTCCCGAGAGGGGGGGGGGTTAAACGAGGGGGGGGTATTTCGAGGGGGGGGGGGTTATTATTTCACAAGAAAATTTTTGAAAACCAAGTACGAAATTGTCGTCTGAAACGTACGCAGACAACGAAAAATGCAGCAAAAACTGCCATTTATAAGGTTCTGTAGGCTAATATGAGTATGTAGATGGTATGTACACTGTTCTAACGTGACACCGACATTGTTTTAACGTGTGTTCTGCAGTACACAGAACACAAACTACAGTTATTGTCATGTACGTTCTCTTTACACTCAATTTGGGGGGGGGTATTTCGAGGGGGGGTGATTGTTTCATAGTGGTCTCGAGAGAGGGGGGGGGGGGTCAAACGAGGGGGGGGGGGTATTTCGAGGAAATACGGTATATTAATTTCATCAGTTTTTTCGGTGTTTTGGTATACCTTATATTAGAGGGTACCTTATATTAGAGGTATACCTTATATTGTTTTCATCAGATTTTTCAAACATACAACCAAAAATGAACAACAATGCAATTCATTTTATCAAACTGGAATATAACGAAATTGGTGAACCAGGCCTAATAAAGTACAGGCCTTTACAAGTTGCACAGAGTTGTCTGGGTGCCCTTCGGCACCATTTTCGTCATTTTACGCCATGTTTGGCAATGGTTTTTATGATGTTACACACTTTGGCATGCAGCCAGCTGTGTCTGATATTAGAGGTATACCTTATATTAGAGGTATGCCTTATATTGATTTCGTCACGTCCAAAAAGGCCGAAAGGTATACCATATATTAGAGGGTACCTTATAAGAGGTATACCTTATATTGGAGGTAATACGGTAATTGACTGCACAAATGGGTAACATATTTAAATCATTGTTAGGAAGACCAAATTCACAATTCAAGCAGTGAAATCAATGTTAGTGAACTCAAGTGCAAGATAATACATATATTTACATAATAAATACATAAATCGTTTTTTTAATAAATGTGAAATGTCTTGTACCCATAAAGTGTGGGGGGGGGTGTTATTCGAGGGGGAATTTTTTTTTCCTCACACTCACAGAGGGGGGTTTATTCGAGGGGGAGGAGTTATTCGAGGGGGGACTTATTTGAGGATACCTATATGGTATACACAGTTTTTTAATCGGCTCCAAACAACTCAATTTTGAATGAAAAGTGTTCAAATTTAGTATGGCAGCTGATAGATGTACCCCATTTCAAATGTTAAGAGCACGCATTCATATCACAAGATTTTGATGGCAGAACGTGAAGCACAGTGAATGTACTTCTTCCTTTGGGGCTATGTGAAGGAGAAGGTCTACAGCCCAGTTGCCCAAAGTGATGGGCATTGAACAGTTCAACCATAAGATTGTCTGGCAATGGAATTTTGCCTAGCATGACTGTGAATGCTGTGGGTGGGTGAAGTGCTTAATCATTTGCATATTGTCATATTGCGATAATGGCGGTGGTTATGTGGAGTAACATTTTTTTCATATGATGTGATCTACCTATGTGAAAATTTAGCGATATGAATGCGTGCTCTTAACATACTAAATGGGGTACATTTATCTGCTGACATACCAAATTTCAACACTTTTCATTAAAGATTGACATGTTGATAGCAGATTGAAACCGTACGCCTGACGTGCACCACCTGGTACATTGATCTTTTTGTGAAATGAATCTATATTAGCTGTGTAAGTTATTGAGAAACAGCTCGATATCTACCTACCGTATTTGCTTGGATAATCCCCCTGTGAAATTATTATTCCGTCAGACATTTTTGAGAGGGAACTATTCGAGGGGGGGGATTATTCAAGGGGGAATTATTACTACATCAAAATTCTCAAGCTTGTTTCTATCAACTCATTTCATGAAATATGGTTTATAAACACAATAACGTGCCATTTTTGTTAAAATTAGGGACAACATATTAATCAAATCTCTGAAGGGGGGGGGGTTATTCAAGGGGGGAATTATTATTTCCTCACTCGTCTTACAGGGGGGATTATTCGGGGGGGGGGGTTATTCAAGGGGGGTGGGGACTATTCAAGCAAATATGGTATTTTCATTTTCAGGCAACCTCTACACCATCAAACCTGAAAACATGACGAAAATACTCATCATAAACGAGGCTGATTTTAACGCGCGCATAACTGACTCAAACTATGATACAATGTTTCTTAGGGCGAGTCTTTACATTGCTTTGTTTCATCGTGTCATCCAGCATCAGTAGGAAAAAATAGCATCTGAAACACATTCAGGGTCTAACAATTGGCATGATGATGTATCCATCGCTACTCCACATGACTCCGATCTGTCAATTCACAGATCCCAAAGCCACGGTGAGTCAATGTCAAACATGGTTGCATGAGCACATGTCATGGGTAAAAATGGCAGACCGTTTCGAAAAAAGTATTCAAATTTTTAAGCGTTTTTTTCATAAATGACTTTTCGAATTTAGATTTTTTTGGAAAACAGTTTTCGAATTTTCAAATTTAGTTTTCGAATTTTTTATAATTTTTAAGTATTTTTGAACTGTTGGATTTTTTGATTACTTTTCAAATTCTTTGCCATTAAATTTTTGCATTTTTGAATTTTTATTCTTAATTTTGAAAACATTTTAATTTATAGCTGTTTGAACTGTTACCGCAGAAACATTTGCACATTTTTTTCTTCCACTGCTTCTAACAGGCTCTGTGACCAGAGTTGTTATAAATACTGAACTTTTGTCAAAGTATATGTAATTATATGTAAAATACGTTTTTACTCACCCCCAAATACAGAAAATGTAAAAAAAATATTTTTACCTGTACAGACCAGTGAATTAATTACTTTTTTTCTCAGGAAAATCGAGTACTTTTAAACTTGGAAAATGTAAAAAACGGGTACTTTTCTTCAAAGAATATGAAAAAGTGGGTCCTTTTTCATGGAAATTGTAAAAGCTACTACTTTTTCACATGCGAGAGTGATTGTTACACTGGAAGACATAATAGATGTTATTTTTAAGTGATTGTTTAGTATTTTTTGAAAAATGGTAAGATTTCTTCAAGATTTTCTCATTCTAGCAACAAAACATTGCGATTTTAGCAACAAAAAAGACACTTTCTGTACACGTGTACTTTTCAAACGCACGCGTACAGGTGAGTATGTGTACTTTTTTGAAAAATGTGAAAAAATGAAAAAAATGATTGTTGTGAGAATGGCCCTGCGCACACTAGTTTTCACACGAAATATCGAAAACTCGTAAATGAGCTTTCAACTTGTTTGAGTTTTCTACAATGAGTCATTTTTAATCTCCGTCAACTGTAGTTGACGGCCATCTCATTGTAGAAAACTCAGTTGATTTGTGACTTTTCAAAATTTCGTGTGAAAACTAGTGTGCGCAGGCACATTGTGAACGTAAAACAACAAATTTAATTTGTTATTGACAACATTTCCTTTTCTGTACACAGTCAAATTGGTACATCAAAGGAAGGGACAAATCTGCACATGAAGCAGCCATCATATCCACATTGGAACATTGTGACTTGAGTAAGTTTTGCCTGATTTTTTGCCTGAAAGTGCGTTCAGGCTAGCAATGGTATAGCGCCAAAAAATGGCGCCAACACCGCAGCGCCCTTTTGGCGCCCTCAAATGGCTGCTGTATTTCTTCTAATAGAACGGCACACCTATAGAATAGAATCCTATTTATAGAAGGGCGCCTGCAATCGCATCATCACATCTGTAATCGCAGATCGCTGTACGGCTTCATGCAGCCAGGTGCCAGTGCCAAACTCAGTAAAAGACCGATTAAAGTGTCAAATTCTCAGTCAAATGTCAAATATCGTGCAAAAGAACCTGCAAAATGTCAAAAGTCATGCAAAATGCACTGTAAAATGGCAAAGCTACTGCACGACATTTGGCATTTTACAGGCTATTTTACATGACTCTTTACATGACATGACATTTTACAGAGAATTTAACACTTCACAGAGTCTTTTACAGGGTCCGGGACTGTCCCCCAGGTGCCCACGTGCGCGAGTCTGTCGCACAGCACCGGCCTGCGCCAGTGCCGGCTGCACTACGTCGAGTTGAACGCCACCAAGCTGCCCCCCGTGCACAGCCCCGGCTTCGACTGGTGGGAAAGATGAGTGCATTTACAGTGGCCTTTGGCGCGTCTACTTGTGGACGTCGATAACCCCCCCCCCCCAAAAAAAAAAACACACAAAAAAAACAAAAAAAACAAACAAAAAAAAACAAACAAAAAAAAGCACACACACACAAACACGTTTATTTAAAATTTCGTTTCCAATTTCCTGTTCAAAATGATGCGTGAGCTTGCTCGCTGTTTATCGCCAAGAAGTCGTTTTTCGTTCACTCGTGCAGATCTCTAACAAGGAAGTTTTTGCCTCAGTTCGGCTGATCTGAGGGGGTATTATTCCAGAACTTACGGCATTATTATTTTCTGTTATACTCGGTAGACATGATATTCTACGAATAGATATGCTTTATATCTTCGGCTGGCAGACGGCCAACTGAAAACTTATGAATCAACGTCTCGCAACGAGAAAAAGAAAAGAAACGCTAAACGCCAGAATTGACTAGAGTGATGACGTCATGATGGAGTGTTTCCTCCGGAAAAAATGTACGGTGTAGTAATGCCATCCGAGTATACAAATTGATTAAAAGAATCACTTTTGTATTATCTTGAAATTTCTTGATCTGAAGATACCTGATTTGAAGGTAAATGAAAATTTTTATCTGAAAGCAGGCTCCATTTCGGCAAGTGAAAAGTGGCCAGTAGTGATGGAACGGCGCCATGGCGCCGGCGCTCTTTAATGGCGCCACAGGGCGCCAGTGCCATGGCGCCATTGGCACTTGGCGGCGTTTTGTAAGGCTTAGAAGGGCGCAAGGCAGACCCATGGTAATATAATATAATACTTAGCGCACTTTGGACGTTTTTATTTTTTATAACAAAGAATAGGTATAATACCGTATTTGCTTGAATAATCCCCCTGGGGGATTATTATTTCGTCAGACTTTTTTGAGGGGGGATTATTCGAGGGGGAATTATTCAAGCAAATACGGTAATTGGCAATTATTGGAATACCTAATCAATGATTGACTTTGTGATTTTGTGATATTCATTTATGCATACTGCGACAAGTAAACTTTATTTGATTTATTTGATATCAATGTGTAATACCATTCAGAATGAAAACAAGGTATTTTAGGTATTTTCTTATTTAATATTTTTAGTTCAACTTGAGATTTTGAAATAAAATTAAAACGTAAATATTTTCCTCAATTTCGTTTTCACTAATAACAACGTAGGTTATACCCGGCAGACCGCAAAGTATGTGCAGAATCCGACCATAATTAAATGTATAAACGCTTGTGATAAATTTTGTAATTTATTATCCCATGGTAAAAATGAAATATTATGATAAAAACTGTATAATTTTGGTTCATTATTCAGATGGGTTACGGTAGGTTTCCATACTAAGTGTGATGCAAAGTTGTTAAAAGGTACGTACATTTACTCGAAAAATACGCATACGCGAGTACGCGGTGAATACATTTACGTATACTTTTAGAAAAAATACCGTACGCACTTGTACGCGTAGATTTTCAAAGCATTTTCAGATAATTCAATTTGGGACATATTTATCGTAAATTCGCTAATAATGAGAGATGTATAGTACGATTTTATGTGATGTAGCAGCGATGCAATTTGGCAGCAATTAATACATGATGTACATTATTCGAAATGGGAGGTATTTTCTCAGGGGTTTATTTTTTCCTCAAGTCGCTCAGTCAGACCTGGTGGTATTTCGATGGGGGTCAATTCAAGGGGAGATAATTCAAGCAAATACAGTTCATCAGCCGGAAAACGGAAAAAAGGGCCGGAAAAACGGAAACCAAAAAATAAAATTTGCACAGAAATGGAAAAATTTGCTGAAATTTTGATGGAAGTGGAAAAAATTTGCTGAACTTTTGCTGGAAACATAATTTTTCTACATAATTGACAATCTGCATGAATGCAGTTTGGCTATAACAGAAAGTTTGAGCCAGAAAAAGGTAAAATGAGGCAGAAAAACTGGAAATTGAGGAGGAAAACGGAAAAAAAGACAGAAAAACTGAAATTTTAGCTGGAAAACGGAAATTGAGCCGGAAAAACGGAGACGGAAAAAATTTGCCTGTGGAAAACGGAAACGGAAAACGGAAAATGGAAATTTTACACCCTAGATGTGATGGCAAATTGACATATAATCAGGCATAACCCCAGACAAATGCTTATTGCATATTTCTTTTAAAGCGGCGTTTACACTGCATTTTGTGCCGACAAAAAAAGAAGACAAAAAGTGTCATAATTCTACAATAAAGTTCCATATCTGCAAGACAAAGCAGTGAAGTATACTCACTAGTTGAGTGTACACACATGCCAATTTGCAGATGATTCGGGCATGTCGTTCACAAGTTAAAAACAAATTACAGTTGTCGGTTCGGTTTTCGTTTTGAAACCGAACCGAAAAGCGAGGCGTCAAATTCTAAAAGTCGACAAGTCAAAATTTGGAAAAATAGAGTTAAGCCCCTGAACATGATCTGGGGATGGTCCCTCTCATTTTTCAAAATTTTCCATAAATTTCCCTATACGACCATGCCAAATTTGACCATTTTGGGGGAAAATGGAGAAAATTTGGCCAAGAAGTCAACAAGTCCACCTAATTTTTGGGCAAAAAGTTGACAAGTCCACCTTGTGCAGCCTTTTCTGTTGGGACAAAAAAGCAAGAAATGTGTTAAGTCTGCTATGGGCAGTGATTTCTAAAAGTCGACAAGTACAAAAATAGCCCATCAGGCAAATTTTTACAAGCTGGGAACAAAAATGTTTGCAAGTGCAAGAAGTTGACAAGTCCACCCCCCTGCCCATAAAAGTTTTTTGGGCAAGAAGTCTACAAGTCCATGCCTGATTAGAGCTAAAAGTCGACAAGTCCATTTGCATTAACGCAAGAAGGTGACAAGTCCACTTTTGTTTACTGAACATTGTTTGTACTCCAAAATGACACCATTTTTGTGGAGTTGGCGCCATTTCCATGGCATTGGCACCATTTTTATGGAGTGGCCCTATCAACTCCAAAATAGCACCATTTCCATGGCATTGGCACCATTTTTATGATTTGTTTATTTGTTGGCCAAAACTTGATTTATTTATAAAATTGGTTCAGGGTGGTTTAAGCCACTGATTTTTCTTGACATATGAGATGGTAACTTCCTGCAACTTTTCCACCCCCTCACAACCCACACAATCCCCACACCAAAATTTTGCCCAAAGATCAAACCTGAAATATTTTTTTGAACAAAACATATATTGGAACTAATGTGTCTTACACAGCCCCAGGCTTATCATACAGAACATGGTGGCCAGGACTGGCTTCCTAAGTGTCATGAGCAACATGTGGCTGGTCCTGCACCACATTGTTGCACATTGTCTGCATTTATGGCAACCAGTGAAAATACCACTGTTCTAAGACAGCATTTCCATAAAAGCGTGACCAGCTTCTGCACCATCTGGATGCAAATCATTAAATGCTAGTGCCCAGTGATTTCAGACAACAATTATCTGTGAAACATACCGTAAATGCTCCAATAAGGCGACAGTCGGTTTATTGTTTTCAGCACATTTTTGGGAGTTGCATTATTGGAGAGGTCGCTTTATTGGAGAGTGTTGTATTGTATTTTTCAAAAACTCAACAACTCTACTTTTCATTTAACGCGTATGAGCATGGCACCGTAAAGCAATACGGTAGTTTTCTTGCGAACTGCCCGCCCACCCTTGCGAACTGCCCGCCAGCTCTTGTAAATTGTCCGCTGGCTCCGGCGAACTGGCCGCCAATTTGTCCGTCAAATAAGCGGCATCCGAAGATTGCGACATCGTTTTTCTTTTTTTTAAATTTTTCTTTGGGGGTCTGATTATTGGAGGGGGTCAGATTATTGGAGAGGGTCGCTTTATACCTACACAACATGCCATAGGGGGTCGTACTATTGGAGAGGTCGCTTTATTGGAGGGGGGTTGTCCTAATAGAGCATTTATGGTATATCAGGGGACAACTGGCAATGTGTCCTGTATTTTGTGTAAATGGGCCAGACAGATGAAGAGGTCATTCCCAGAAAGTGTAAAGTTGTGGTTTTTGCAATCACAATCAAAATGTTTGCACTTATGAAGTTCTCAATATGTTATGAGGTGGCTGATATCTGTAATTTGGGATTGATTTTTGTGGGGCAGCCGCAGTGGGGTGACAGCAGGGAGTCAGAATAACCCTGCAACAAATGTGCGGCTCTGAGCGAGCCATTTGTGATTTTTTTCCCATCAAAAAAATGCCAGCACAAGCGTATCCATTGCTTGTGTTGGCAGCATGCCAAAAATGGCAGCGCGCTTTCACGCAGCAATATTCTGTGTGGGATTCCGAAATTTTCCAATTACCGTATTTGCTTGAATAATCCCCCTGGGAGATTTTTATTTCGTCAGACTTTATTGAGGGGGGATTATTCGAGGGGGGAATTATTCAAGGGGGGAATTATTATTTCGTCAATGTTTTCAAGCATATTTCTATTAATTCATTTTGCAAAAAAATGCCTTATTAACAAGACAACATGACATTTTTGTTCAAATGTCACACAACACATTTATCAAATGCCTTAAATTAATATTCAAATGCATCAGCGTCAGCGCATATTCATTGTGTACAATGTGTACACGCATGAATTTACCTACATTCCGGTTTTAGTCCATATCAAATCAAATCAAATAAGTTTACTTGGCTTGGACCTCTAGAGTCTAATGCAAGTAAATAACACAACACAACACTGAAGATCCATCAATTACTCCTAGGTTGCGGCCTTAATAGGTGAGTTTTGAACGACGCGAGAACTTTTTTTTACCTACAGCAAAGCGGTGTTGTACGAATTGAAAAAGAAAAACTGTTGAGACCTGAAGACAGAAGGAACATGGCAGACAACATTGCCAGTAGCACCGAAATAAACACTCTAAAACCCCACGACCCGGGTTGGACTGCTCACAAAAAGCCATATGTAGGGGGGATTATTCAAGGGGGGAATTATTTTTTCCTCACCTGTCTAACAGGGGGGGATAATTCGAGGGGGGAATGATTCAAGGGGGGAACTATAAAACGCCAGGGGGGTATATTTGCCAGAAAAAAAAAATATATATATATATAGAACACTATCACTGCCGACCAGGGGGGTGCTGGGGGGTGCCATTTGGGGACAATGTGAAGAAATGTTGGCCCCACATTGGCACAAATTTTTAGCAAGATTGGGCTGATCATTTGCACATGAGAATATTTTGAACCAGTTTATTTTTTTAGGAATTTTGCCATGATTTTTCACTCAAAATCATTTATTTTCATACTTTTTGACCATTTTAACCATCAAATTCACCAGTTCATGTATTATTTGCCTATTTCAAGCTATTTTTACAAATATTTTCATTTTCTTTTGCTTTTTACTCCACGTTTTCCCATCTATGCCTATAAAATGAAAAAATCTATAAAAAAGCCTATCTGAAATACGTTTCTGTACTTGAATACTTTCAAAAAGTATAAGCAAAAACGAGTAAGGGAACTTTTTTCAAAGTATACGTAAACATATTTACTCAGTACTCGAGTATACATACTTTTTGAGTAAACGTACATACGTTTTAACAACTATACAATGTGTTCTTATAAGGGTGTCAAATTTCGTTTTCCGTTTCCGCTTTCTGACGGCAATTGTTTTCCATTTTCCGTTCCGTTTCCCGGCAAGTGCAAAAATTTTTCTGTTTCCGTTTCCGCTTTTCCGCAGGCAAAATTCTTTCCGTTTTCCGCTTTCCGCAGGCAAATTTTTTGCCGTTTTCCGGCAAGTGCAAATATTTTTCCGTTTCCGTTTCCGTTTTCCGGCAGGTGCGGAAAAAATTCCGTTTCTGTAAAAAAATTGTTGACACCCTAGTTCTTATCACATCTCATTTCTCTAAATCAAGTTCAATCGGGAAATTATAGCCACCAAATTTAGAACACAATTCCATGAATGAGCCCCTTCTAAAAACAAAGCGGCGATAATATTTAAAGTTAGGTAGGTATTATAGTTTTAACGACTCTGCTCGCCATTCACAATTAGTGATTAACTTAAATACCTCAAAACAGTTGAATTATATTTATATTGGCGATTGAACAGTCTAAATCCAATCTAAAATGTGTACGAGGAAATCCTATACATTGTTGGGTTTCTGTGCTGTTGCATCACTGCCTCTATGCATTGCCTGGAACACTGGTGTGTCATTTTTTCTGACACTTTCTTTTTTTACAGGTAGATACGATGTTACCGTATTTCCTATAATTACCCGCTGAGTATTAGAGTTCAATCAACAAAATTTAAATGGGTTTTCAAGGCGGGGGGGGGGGTCAAAAATTTCGTGAAGGTTAATGCATGGTGTATGCTATATCCCCGAATAAGACCCCAACGGAAAAAAGGTAGCAATTATCCACTCGAGTTCAATGGTTCTATACACACTACCGTATATCATCGAATATGTCCCCCGCTTCGACCACCACCTGTTAGCTGAGTGAGGAAAAAATCACGAATAGACTAATACAACCCCATTTATGCAGTAAATTTAGCACGTATTTTGCGCTAAATTCTGACAAATATGACTACCCCGCACCAATAACTCCCCCTCCAATAACTCCACTGTCCAATAACCTCCCACCCCTCGAGTAAAACCTTCCAATCAAATTCTCACGGAAAAATATCTCTACGATAACGGTAATTGACAACCAAAAGTTCTAAAGCTGATAAATTTTTTGGAACACATTTGAAAGAGTTTATCTGAATCAGTCACTGCTGATGCAGATGCAAAATAATTCATCACGGTAAACTCAAATGTGTTCAAAACGATTGATCAGTTTTGAAGGTCTCAGTTGCCAACTTGTGTGCGTGGGCACACAATCCGCAACCCCCCCAACAGATTTCCAATCCGCAACCCCCACCCCCAGCTGATTTCCAATCCGCAACCCCAACCCCCCCAACAGATTTCAATTCTGCAACCCCCACCCCCCAACAGATTTCAATTCCGCAACCCCCACCCCCAACAGATTTCCAATCTGCAACCCCCACCCCCAACAGATTTCCATTCCGCAGCCCCCACCTCCAACAGATTTCCAATCCGCAACCCCCACCACAACAGATTTCCATTCCGCAACCCCCACCCCCAACATATTTACAATCCGCAACCCCCACCCCCAGCAGATTTCCAATCCGCAACCCCCACCCCCACAACAGATTTCAATTCTGCAACCCCCACCCCCCAACAGATTTCAATTCCGCAACCCCCACCCCCAACAGATTTCTAATCCGCAACCCCCACCCCAACAGATTTCCATTCCGCAACCCCCACCCCCAACAGATTTCAATTCCGCAACCCCCACCCCCCAACAGATTTCAATTCCGCAACCCCCACCCCCAACAGATTTCCATTCCGCAAACCCCACCCCCAACAGATTTCCAATCCGCAACCCCCACCCCGAACAGATTTCAATTCCGCAACCGCCACCCCCAACAGATTTCCAATCCGCATGTACAACTTTCGCCACGGGCAGAAGTTACTATGATGGGTGGAATTGTTTTGCGTCATTGTATGCATTCCACACATATGACAGCGGCATGCAAGTTTGTCGGACTGGGGATGGAGGTCTCTTGAAAAATGTCAGTTTTTTTGATCATTTGAAGAAAGCCTTGTAAAATGTGACGATTTGAGAATGATAAGAAGGGTTGACTGAGTGATTTTATGTGAATTTCGGTGTGAATCCTCCATGTTATGTTACGCCATGCACATATTTTACGCTAAATTCAAGCGAAAAAACAACTCCCCCGCTGAATATTTCCCCTGTCGAATATCTACCCCATCAAATAAGTCACCCTAAAAATTTCCTGATTAAAAAATAGCTCTCCCCATAAAGTAGGGTTGTTTATCGAGAGGGTGATTTTTGTCTGTCGTGTCAGCTAACAGTGTGGGACTTATTCGAGGGGGAGTTTTTCGGGGGGGGGGCTTATAGATTTGAGAATTTACCGTATACGGCATACATAAATTATATTTCACATACAGGGCCATCTCGCAATCATTGCTGGCAAATCTTATCTTGATAGATTTTTAGCCAACTTTTATGGTGTCAGTGATGGTTACTATGCCAGAACCGGTTTGAAGAGAATTTCACCTGAACCCACAGAATTTCATGGCACGTGGGCTTATGAGGATGCTCTCGGTGGGTGACATTTTTATTTTGATATATATTTAGTTTTGTGATATTTTTTCGAGGAGTTATGAGAAGGATATCGATAGGAATTTTTTTACATCGCTGCACTTTCGGCATAGTTGTTGAAACGTATTTACGTTTACTCTATTAATACGTATACTCGAGCACTGCATAAATACGTTTACCGTTTCCGCCCAAAAATACCAATACCCACTTACTCGCGTACTTTTTTCAGTACGCGAGTACAGAAAACGTAATTGCGAAAGGTATTTGGTCTGCATAAAAGGCAAAAACAACGTAAACGAATTGCTACAACAATGGCAGCGGAAATGATAGAAGTTGCGATAGGTCGGGAAAGCGATTACTCTAGCAATTACTTTTACTCATTTTTTCATCTTTCTAGGTACAAAATCGAAACTAAGTCTTGCTTTTACGTTTTCCTTTTACGTTTACTCACCTTTTATGCAGCGTAACAAAAGAATTACTTTACGTTTTCTATACTCATTGGTGAGTAAAGAAAAAATACTTTACGTTAATGTTAAGATTTCAAAAGTCCAGTACTCCTCACCACTCTGATTTTCAGGCAACCTCTACACCATAAAACCGGAAAATATGACGAAAATACTCATCATAAAAGAGGCCAATTTTAACACATACAAAACTAATCCAAGCTACAATACCATGTCTCAAAAAGTCAGTTTTTACATTTCTTCATTCCAGCATTATTATTTTTTAAATAAAATCATCATCTCAAACATATTCAGGGTCAAACAATCGGCATGCTGCTGATAACAGCGGCAACTGGCTTGACTCCAATCTGTCAATTCACAGATCCCAAAGCCACGGTCAGTCGGGCTAACGATGGCCAAAAAAGATTTTCGAATTTTCGAATTTTTCCGGAATTTTCGAATTTTTATTTCACCCCTAGAAAAAACACTTAAAAATCGATTTATTTTTCAAAAAATTCGAAAATTCAAAAATTCGAAAATTCGAAAATAGTTTTCGAATTTTTCAGGCATTTCAAGGCAACAAAACGCATTCTTAAGTTCAACGTGCTAAATAAAGCGTCAATTGATATGCGGCGCGTATGAAAAAGCGAAACGTAACAAAAAAAAACATTGAAATGTCATCCGCGGCGGAAGAGGCGGACTTCGACACATCCGTTTTTATACCGTATTTCCTTGAAATATCCTCCCCCTCAAAATACCCCCCTCAATAATTGCCCTATGAATTTATAACCCCCCCCCCTCGAAATACCGCGCCCAAATTTGGTGTATAGAGAACGTTTGTGCGGTTCGTTATCTAGGAAACACGTTAAAAACAATGACTGTGTTGCGTTAGAACAGGGTTTGTAATGTCTACGTACTTATATAAGTCTATAGAGTCTTATAAATGGCGGTTTTTGTTGCATTTTTTTACATCTGTGTTACTTACAAAAAAAACAAATTAGCACTGGGATTTCGAAAAATTTCTGGCAAAGTAATAGACCCCCAGGGGGGGGGGGGGTTAATTCAAGGAAATACGGTATTTGATGCCAATATTTTATTTGACGCCAATATTCTATTTGATTCCAATATTTTATTTGACACCGATTTTTAAATTGTTGCCTTTATTGCCTTTGCTGCGTTGGTGAATTAAATGTGTCAACGTGTGAATTAAATGAAGAAGCAGGACACTGGTCCGTATAACTCCTTCAACCATTTTTAATGCTAAATTATGGGACGTTTTAAGGTTATAAAAACTGAGGAGAATATGAAAACAGTCCAAATAATGTGTTTAAAGCTTCAGATTCAATATTTTTCCAAAAAAATTCTAAAATTATTTGAAAAAATTCGAAAACTGGCCAAAAAAATTCGAAAATTGCTAAAAAAGATTCGAAAATTCTAAAATTCAAAAATTAAATTCGAAATTCGAAAATTAATTTGGGGAAAAATTCGAAAATTCGAAAATTAGTTTTAGAAAAAACACTTAAAAATTTAAATACTTTTTTCTCGGGGGTTTGCCATCGTTAAGTCGGGCTTAAAGTTGTGACATCTACCGTATTTCTTCGAAATACCCCCCGGGGGTGATTGTTTCAGAGTGAGAATTTTGAGGGGGTTAAACGAGGGGGGGGGGTATTTCGAGGGGGGCTTATTTTTTCGCGAAATCACGTTTTAGTACTCACGCGAAATTTTTTGAACCCCCAGTACTGAAAAGTTGGTTGTCACGTACGCAGACGTCGAAAAATGCGACAATAAGCACCATGTATAAGGGTCTACCGTATTTTCTCGAAATACCCCCCCCCCCTCAAAATGGGCACTATGAATTTGTAGTCCAGGAAATGCATAACAGACGTTCAAAACACTTACTGTGTTACATTAGAACATTGTCTACATCATTTTATAAGGCTGTAAAAACTTATAAATGGTGGTTATTGTTGCATTTTTCACGTTTTTCTTACAAAATTTTCACTCTGAAAAATAACCCCCTGGGGGCTAATTTGAGGAAATACGGTGTACACTTTTTTTAGTATGTAGATTGTGTAAACGCTGTTCTGACGTGACACAGTCATTGCCAGATCACAAACCGCAGTTTTGGCATGTACATTCTGTCTTCACGCAATTTGGGGGGGTATTTCGAGGGGGTGGGTAATTATTTCATAGTCGCCATTTTGATGGGGGATATTTTGAGGGGGGTATTTCGAGGAAATACGGTACATTAATTTGTTTTATTCTTAAAGCGGGAATTAGAGCTCAGCGTCGATTCGACGTGAAATGATGACGTGAAATGTCGTCGTGAAATTAATTACACGAGTGTGGATCATGCTACGGGTCTACAATTTTCTAAGGATAATATATGAATCAATACCTTAATCGTGTCCAATACTGAGTGTTATCAGCCACAACTAGAGCGAATTGAAAAATTCAATTTTTATCATTTCACGTCATCATCATTTCACGTCACAGTGTCAGGGAACAACTTGACATTTCACGTCAGACTGCTGCTTGCAATAGACCCGTAGCATGATTGTAGAAAATTGTAGACCCGTAGCATGATCCACACTCGTGTAATTAATTTCACGACGTCATTTCACGTCATCATTTCACGTCGAATCGACGCTGAGCTCTAATTCCGGGCTAACGTTCAGGCCAATAATATGTATCCTACTAGGTATTTATGTTATCTAAAAGTTGTTTACAAAGTGTCATTATTTTTGAAAGTACTTTTCCATTACGAAAGTCCCAATCTCCCGAATGCCTATCGTATATCCTCGAATAAGTACACTCCCTTGAATAACTCCCCGCTCGAATATCTCCCCATCTGTATGCTGGGTGAGGTAAAAATGACCACGAGAATGACCCCCCCACGAGAAAATCCAACTTCTCTGACAAGTGGTAGAGACATAATATCTGAAAAACGTTTTATGTTATGGAAAAACGGTTATGGAACTAATGTAGGCTGATTCTTTCAATATATTGATCATTAATTTTACTAAATATTCTGACAAAAAATAACTCATCCCTTCGAATCCCCCCTCAAAAAACTTCCCCCTAAAAAACTTCTGATACAAAAAACTCCCCCTGGGACTTATTCAAGGATATGTGGTAATTTGTTGTTGACAACATTTTTCCTTTTTGCCCACAGTCAAATTGGTACATCAAAGGAAGGGACACATCTGCACATGAGGCAGCCATCATATCCACATTGCAACATTGTGGCTTGAGTAAGTTTGCTGAAGAATTTTTTCGTGCTCCTGAAAAAAGGTGCCAATGGCGCCCTAGAATGACACTATTGGCCCTGCGCACACTAGTTTTCACACGAAATTGAGAAAACTCGTAAATGAGCTTTGAACGTGTTTTGAGCTTTCCACAATGCTTCATTTTTTATCTCCGTCAACTTTAGTTAACGGCCACCTCATTGTAGATAACTCAAACGCGTTCTAAGCTGAGTTGTGAGTTTTCGAAATTTCGTTTGAAAACTAGTATGCGCTGGCACATTCAACCACTAGTTGTGTGCGACCTTTACAGCCTGGGATGGAATAAAATTGATGGAACAAATTCTTTGTTGTTTTTCTGGGTGGTTGGGGGGCGGTATCTGCTTGCCTTAAGCAATGCAATTTGTACCTAAATATTAACGGTGCCAAACTGTCTGGTGAACAATGTTTCAATTGTTAAGTGTTTATTCAAATTGATTTTCCGAATTTTGATTTTTTTGCCCAAAAAATGTTCAAAATTTCATTTTGAATAGAATTTCACGCTCTCGTCGCTCTACGGTTCAAAATTCATCAACGTTTCAGTATCGGGGTCAGGATTAGTGATGTAAAAGCGCCCTGGCGCTTTTGCCGCTTGCATTATCTTGCTGTGGCGCCATTGGCGCTTTATTCTGGATTTAATGTGAAAATAGAATAAATATCGTTCATTTTAGACTTGAAAAGTGAAAAGTCCGTCAATTTTAAATCGAGATGATTTTACATCAAAACTTATTTCTGCTTCTGGCAAAATTTCAGCAATTTTTCCATTTTCCGGCAGAATTCAGCAATTTTTCCGTTTCCGTGCAAATTTCATTTGTCCGTTTTCAGGTCTTGTATTCCGTTTTCCGGCCACTGAATTTTTTTTTACATTTCCGTTTTTCGGCAGGTGCAAAAAAATTTCCGTTTTCATTTTCCATAAAAACTTTTTCGACACTGTTCTCAGACCGGTGTACGGCGTCGTGCAGCCGGCTGCCCACGTGCGCGAGTCTGTCGCACAGCACCGGCCTGCGCCAGTGCCGGCTGCACTACGTCGAGTTGAACGCCACCAAGCTGCCCCCCGTGCACAGCCCCGGCTTCGACTGGTGGGAGAGATGAGTGCATTGACAGTGGCCTTTGGCGCGGCTACTTGTGAACGTCGATAACCCCCCCCCCCCTCCCTGCCCCCAAACAGACTGGTATTTTTGCCAGACTACAGACAATTTTACTTAATTAATTGACACCAAATTCAATTACCCAATTTGATAATGGACTTAGAACAGAATAAGATTATGATGACATAGAAATATATTAGCTGCAATGCAGGGGCTCAGTATATATTTAGGTTGTTTCAATAAGACTGATTCGCAATTTACAACAGTGACATCTCATGTGAAAACCAGGTGAAAAAACAGTAATATTTTTAAAGTATTACCTTATTTAAGTTTTAAGTGTGCCTTATAAATAAAAAGTATCTTGATGTAAAACTGGATGTTTTGTGTGGTACTTGGTAATAATTTACAAGTACTTTAGGAACCACAGTTAAAGGGGTTGCTTATCTATCCGAGCTGTGCAGTGTTCTCTAACATTTTGAAGTACTATTTACAATAGTGCCTGTCACCTAGTGTAAGTGATACATGTGCGCTATTTTTTATAGTTTGGGCATGTACCTAATCTGCATTCTTTGACACGTTTTGTATCTTTGATGAGCTATTTCGCATTCATCTCATTCCATACTCGATTTTCACTATTCGTGATATAGGAATCATTTCGACATGTTTGTTATTGGCAGTGCGAGGGTGTGGTTGTTCATTTTGCTATATCATATTACTTGTTTGCATAGTTGTTTAAACGTATTTACGTTTACTTGATAAATCCGTATTGTTGCTATCTTGGCAATAAAAAGAAAGTGATACATTTGTGATAATATAAATATATGTGTTTAATAATTATTCTAAGTATAAGGGCAACTACATGTGGCTGTATTTAAGCAGTAGTGAATGTGGCTGTACACGCTAGTTTACCAACACGGCACGTCGATCAAAAATGTAAACTGAAACGCGACGCGTCGCGCGTCGGTTTACATTTTTGATCGACGTGTGTACTTTAGTTCACGTTGGTGTTTCACTTTCTGGGGTTAGTGGTTTCGGCAAGTCACAAAAGTGCGACGCGTCGCACGATTACACACGAATGTGACACAGCTGGGTAAACTGGAAGTGACGATTATGCGACGCGTCGCTTTCGTCGCGCGACGCGTTGTATGCGACTCGCGACGCGTCGTACAGCCAAAAATAAGGAAGGATTTATTCCCCGAGACTTATCAGGTGAGCAGTAAACTAATTTTTTTGACTTTTCAAATTCCCTAACGTATCTTTGTTGCGAAACGTAGACAATTTAGACGTCACAATTACGTTTGTGTGTGTCTGCTAACATTTGTTCTTTATCGTGACTGTTGATAATTCGTTTTTTATCGTGACTGTTGATAATTCGTTTTTGTTACTTTTTACTTCAATTTACAAATTGAAATCTACCTAACAGATTTATTGCGTGATTTCATCATGTTGTTACGGATAGAAAAATTAAAGATTACATGGACACGTGATTTGTATGGAAGTTCGACAAAAATAAATGCAAGGAAGTGGGACAAAAAAAAATCCAAACTTTGTACTCGCAAATTTTCAATGTATATCTAAAACTGTAAAAAAAGAAATCATTCTCCTTCTTGCTTCGACAAAAAGCAAGGAAGTGCGACAAAAAAAAATCCAAACTTTGTACTTGCCAATTTTCAATTTAAATCTAAAACTGTAAAAAGAAATCATTCTCCTTCTCGCTGTAACAAAAACTAAGAAAAAACAAAAACAAGACTATATTGCTGTTGACAAGAGTTTAAAACTTGTTTACCTATCTCAGAATGCGAAATTTGACAATTGTATATGGAAGAAACTAAAAAAGTACATAACGTTTTCACTTTGAAATGTGATAATTTGCGAATGATTGAAATGTTACAAAAAAAGGAACTGTATGAAAACGTAAAATGATAAGAAACTGCATTAAAACGTATTCACTACTTTCAGCACTTTCACATGACTGAAGCCTTCTGTGCATGTAAACCCAGTGTGCATGTGGACCATAATTTTAACTCAAATTCGACAATTTCCATAACTTTTTATATATTTTCACCTTTGAAACGACTAGTCCATGTGTTTTATTTTTAAGAACTATCAATCGCTCCAGAGGAGTCTACCCAATCCCCTGGAGCCTCGTGGAAAGTCAACATGTAGAATACCGCTGACATGCACATGGGGTAAACCTATGGGGAGTGATTTAGGGCAAATGAAAGATTTCGCGCAGCAATACTGGAAACTGTGGCAGATGCCGAACTGTGTGGGGAGTCTGGATGGCAAACACATCCGTATTCGCAAACCCGCTGGTAAGTACATATCATTTTACGCATTCTACTTTTGCCCTCATGTGTGTTGTTTCCAGTAAACATAAACATGGTGAGTCGTATGCAACGTCACGGTAAACTAAGCGTCGCATTTGCGACGCTTGCGACGCTTGCGACGCGTGCATCGCCTTCAATCAGAAATAGTCGCCAGTTTACCAAGGTTGCAAATTTTTTTGTGAAAACGTCGCTTTTCGTCGCATTTTGCGTCGCAAACGTCGCAAAATCGTCGCTTTTGCTTGAGTTTAACCGCAACCCCCACCGATTTGAAAGTAACTTCATTTGGGTCATGGGAATGTTGTGCAAATGATTTTTGGATGTACTTGTAGAGAAAAAAATTGCGCTTCTTCTGACGTACCTGGCTTCTCATAAAAGTTATCCAAAAAAAAGTTATGATTTTTTTTTAAAAAGGGCCAAATTGCGCGACGAAATGGTGACGGTCTGGCGACGGTCTGGCGACTGTAGAAAAATGACTAAATTCACAGTGATGGGAAACTGTGCAGTGAGGTGGAAATGTTTACAGTTACAAAAGTAAATGAAAAACGCCTTGCAGAGGGTGGAATGAGATACTGGTGCTACAAGGGCTTCTCGTCGATTATACTGTTCATCAGCGCCAGCGCAGATTTGAAAATTCAGTACGTGGACATCGGTATGCCGGGGTCACAAGCAGATGGTGCTGTGCTGATCACATCTGATTTCGGGCAGGATTTGATGTGAGTTTACATCCTTTTTGACATGTTCCAATGAGGTGCTATACATTTACACATGATAAAAGTGATACATTTACACAGACATGGCAGAATGCTTATGGCGCCACCATGCTTGCTGCCCGGTGCAGATGCCAACCAACCTGCAAATACCATTCCGAGTTATTTTGTGGGTGATCAAGCGTTCGCGTTGCGCAAGTGGTGTATGGTGCCATATGCGCTGCATGCAGATGACAGCCAGCAACACTTCAACTATCGGTGTGTTTGAATATTGTGAAAGAAGCGTTGTTTGGTAAAACTGAAATCTAAATTTGACTGCAACTACTGCAGCTTATCCCAAGCTAGGCGCACTGTTGAATGCGTCTTTGGTATTTTGGCTGGCAGATGGCGCATACTGATGACCTGTATCGCGATGGAACCGCCACGCGTACAAAGACTGGTTATGGCCTGTTGCCACCTGCACAATTGGCTGCGTGATATCCGCGGGGAAAGTGCTGCCAACCAATTTGATGAAAATGGCGATGAAAAACCACAAGACGACCCGAACGACACTGTTGAGGGAAATGTAAGTTTACCTTGCATATTCACTGTTACAATTCAACATCACATAAATTCATTCCCATACACAGCTGCAGTGGCGACCAGTGTACGACAACATGGATACGATCGATAACGTGCCAATCCGAAGGGACGTTGACGAAAGAGATGCGCGCCCCATCAGGGATGCAATCAAGCAGTGGATGATGACGGACGCCGGTCGTGTTCCGTGGGTGAATCCCGCTGACTGCTGAATTTGCAACTACGTTGAATATAAAAATCAAACTGAAATATTTCCGTTGCAGTGGCAGTTAGCATTAAAGTGGCACTGGAATGGTAAACTGATGTAACAAATACAAAAAATTCATTTTCATGCTATCTGCTACAGCTACACTTCATTTTTCGATTGCAACCGGTTATAATGGTTGTTATGTAGTACACTGTCGTTCAATGGACAATTTTCATTCACTATTCGATTTTTGGCTGATTTTTTCTTTTTTAATTGTGATTAAATCATAATTCGCAAAGTCTTTCTTTTCACGCCGCGAAAAATTGTGTGATGTGTGCAGCTAATGTTCCTCTTTCATGTGTGATTTTTTTTTCCAGATTCGGGCTTTCCGTTCACGTGCTAGTGATTTATTTGCGTTTAATTGAAATAAAATCATAAAAAATCAAAAGTTTATATTTCATGTCCGCTGTGTACACCAATCGATAGCGCAAAGAAAACTGATAATTTAGAACGTTTCAATAAACGAAAAAACGTAACAGGTGATTTTATAAAAATTTATTTCCACAAAAAAATGATAAATTCAATAAAAAATCCAATGTTGCACTTAAAAATATTTTAAAAATTTTGACAACATCTACACAACGTACTGTACACGATGACGCAAAAAAATTGCATAAACAATGCTCCGTTCTTCCACAATTAAAGAAATTAGAAATTAATGTTTACAGCGTAAATTCACATCACAGGCAAACTTGAAAAAAATAAAGATGGCGGCCTAAACTCCGCCCACTTTTACTATGTGTGAATTTAGCCGGTAAACTAAAAAATGGAGTTTACCGCCAGTAAACTGAAAACGCCAGTAAACTAGTGTGCGTGGGGCCAATAAGTACATGGTAGCTAATGCATAAACACACCTTGGGTACATAGGTAGCAATCTATGATGCACACACAATTCCAATCCATTCATAAAATAGCAGCTGTTACATGTTTCTTTGGAGCTACTAAACCTTTTTGTGTCTGCCAACAAATGTGATTTGAAGGTGATTTGCGTGTGTGAAAAGCAATTGTGAACTAGCTGGATAATTTGACACATTCAGTGTAGGCATTAGATTCATGTGATTAGTGATGGAAAAAGCGCCAGGACTTTGGCGCCAGAGCAAAATGGTGCCAAACGCCATAAGCGCCATGGCACTTTTCTAGACTACGGCGCCAAGCGCCAATGGCGCCAGAGGATGTTGGCGCCAAGCGCCAATAGCGCCAGGGCCAAAAAATTTTGCTTCTCATATATACAGCCATGCTTATGCACTGCTATTGATCTGTTTTTGGCGCAATATATAAGTCAACTCCAGTCACTTTTGTTATTTTTGTCTTGATATTTTACAGCTGGGTGTTTGGGCTAACTATAGCAAACCATGTGTAAAAAGTGCTAAGATTTTTACATGTTTTTTAAAATTACTTTTGGAATTCAGTAGTTTTCCCCTAAAATAATTTTCAAATGGAAGTTTTCAATTTTTTGGAATACTTTCGATTTTTCTACTAGGATATTGCAGTTTCGAGTTTTGCTAGTCACTTTTGAACACAGGATTTTGAGGTTTCAAATTTTGGATTGCCATTGTGGCCACACAAGCTGGTTTTCAATGTTCCTTTTTGAAAACTCTCCTAGGCAACGCGTCGCTGTATGGAATTCAAAAGTGTGCAATTTGCACTTTTATTTTTCAATAAGTGACAGCATATGTGAATATTGGTTTCGGCAAGTCACATTTGCCGTTCAAAGTTCACATTTGCAGAACATTTTTGAAAACCGTAGGGCGATGCGTCGCCTCTGTAGCGGCGACGCGTCGCCACTATAATACTCTGAAGACAATTTTGAAAACTTGAAATTGAATAAATTAGTTTTCAAAAATGTACATTACAGTTTTCAAATTTGCAGAACATTTGTGAATGTAGAGATGTAGAGCGACGTACAGCGACGTCGCTGTACATCGCTGTACGCACCAGTTTTCAATATCTGTGGAACAAATGTGAAAATGCGTCGCCTCACACATCAAAAGTAGGAAAATCGTCGCCCAGCATCACCGGTTTACAAAATTTTGCCAACTTACTTCGAAATCCTTTAAAAACCACTGGATGAATGGGTTTATGTAAAATTGACACTGTAGATGCAGTATTTTTTGCTGCATCTGATGATAGGGTTGTAGAAAACTTGGGATTTATATAAAATAAAATTATTTTTTTTTTAAAAACGTCGCTGTGGCAACGTTTCAGGTGACAACTGCATATGTCACCTGTTTCCATAAGTTATTACCAATTTTGAAAAGTTTTAGATTTATGATGTTGTGAAGTGGGCGTTTTATTATATTGATTATGTCATATTTATGTGGGGTTGATGTCATATTTATGGTATTTATGTTGTTGCAACGTGAGGTCGATACCAGCATCAACACTCCAAGGTGACTAACAACTAAACAGTATCTGGCCAGGTGCCAAACCTGATTTTCTGCATATTACATATGTCTTATTTTGTGCACTTCCACCTTGCATCACATTTACTAAGCTGAGTTTT
This sequence comes from Sphaerolaimus hirsutus, assembly GCA_964036195.1. NCBI lineage: Eukaryota > Metazoa > Nematoda > Chromadorea > Monhysterida > Sphaerolaimidae > Sphaerolaimus > Sphaerolaimus hirsutus. Next base: position 4,525,978 of record OZ038459.1, on the reverse strand, counting down.
CCTGTGCAGCTCTAGCAGGCTGGCCGCGACGGAACCGCTTTAAGGCATAAACGCGTTACGCGCTACCTTAAAGGGTTTACAAACCGGCAAGCGCGCAGTGGCACATGCATGTGAAAAATGCAAGCGCGGAAACACGTCGCTTAAAGCGACTCCCAAATCATAAATGCCCAAGCGCGCCGCGCGCTAAAGTGTTTGCGCTCTGGAAACCCTCTGCTAAAGGGGTTCCATGAGCGCAAGCACTTTAAGAAAATCATCAACGCGCTGGAATCGCGCGCATTGCGTGATTTTTACAATTATTGATTTGTCTTGAGTGCAAATCAAAATAGAAAGATGATGCATGGGAAGACAAATTTTTTGATAAAGATAACACTACCACGAAATGAAGTAATATGAAGTAAGTTACCTAAGTCAATTTTGATAAATTAAATTATGTCTACTGGACGGACCGCAAAGTATGCGTTGAATCCTACCAAAATTTGATGAATAACATTTTGTGATAAATTTCGTAAATAGGTAATTGTTCCATAGTATTTTAAAAGGAAAATATTATGATAAAAAACTGTATAATTTTTAGTTAATTTTCAGATGGGTTAATGTAAGTTTCCATACTAAGTGTGATGTCCGCCAAGTACAATTAAATATGCATTTACACGGCAATTCGAACGGAAATTCATCGATACGCGGGGTATCGCAGCGCGCGCAGCGCGGAGTATCTGCATAGGCTGAGAAATAACACACTCTATGATTCCGCCTAAGATTGTCCGCAATCCAATAAGAATGTGGTCCAATGGCCCTGCGCACACTAGGTTCCTATTTCGCAGTTCCGAATATGGTTGGAACTGCAATTTGGTTGGGTTCAGTTCAGTTTGGGTCAGTTTGAGTTCACAACCGTAGCATGATAAAATACAATGGTTTTATCTGGCGCTTTTATCATTTTATTCAGCGTGCACTATTAGACCACCCTGCATGCATGGTTTTAGTCTACTGAGATGTGTGAAGATAGGCATTGCCGAAACGGCAATTTTTCCAGGGTGGCCCATCAACATAGTGTTCCAAAAATCTCCGGAGATTCATATATTTTTAAATAAAAGAAAAACATAAGAATCCAGATAGATTTAATTATATTTTTATGGCAAGAAAATATATAAAATCTCTAATTTATAGTTTCTCTGCATTTTTTCAGAGAGATTTCATTAAATTTTGTGTATTTTGAGAGATTTTCTAAGATGATATAAAAATATTTCTGAAAAACAACCATTTTCAGCACTAAATACACATCACAAAGATAATGATATGAACACAACTAAATATAATCATGTAAAAATTAAAGAATATCATATTTATGTTTGAGACTGCGTTTTGGGCCACCCTGCATAAAACGCGGAACATCAAAGTTATCGATTAGGGTGGCACCATGTTATGCATCAAATGCACTGTGTTTAGAGTTAAATACAGCTGGATCGATGATCGATGATCGCTTAGTTACTAAACTCGGCATACACGATACTCTGCCCTGGCACTCATTTATGTCTCACGTTGGAAGCAAGCCAATAATGATAAAGCATGCGATTTTTGTATAGAAGATGAAAAAAGGAATTGTTGTGAATGAGTTTATGTATAGCATTATACCACAGTTGACTTTGTAAGAAAATCGCATGCATAAAAAATTGATGGCACGTTTCCAGTGGGAACCACATGTGCACAGTGTAAAATGACTGGAGTTTAGCAGAGGTTAGCAGAAATAAGCGAGCACCTCCAATAGAAGGGCGGGTAAAAAAGTGGACAAAAAATAGTGCGCTCCTCTATTAGAAGTTATTCGGTATCCACTTTTGCTTGTTTATATACTCGGCAAACACTATGGAAACCTACCATAACCCCTCTGAATAATGAACCCAAAAATATACAGATTTTTCATCATAATATTTTGTCTTGACTATGAAATAATTAATAACGAAATTTACCACAAAATTTTATTAATTACATTATGGTAGAATTCTGCACTGCTTTGCGGTCCGCCAAGTATACCTAGATCGAAGAGAAATACCAACACAGGAAAGATTTTGTAGAGGGAAATAAAAAACAGGGTGGCCCAGCAAGCCTTTCTGTTTATAAAACGTGTGAAAGTTTTAAGTATTTTAAGTGAAGTGAAGTACACAGATTACTGAAGAATGTACATGAGGCAATTATGTCTGGGCACCTTTATCAAATGTGCAAACTGCTACCTAAAAATGAGCGGCACCAATAAATATGTAAGTAAATGTAAAGTATTTATACACAAATATTATATAAAAATGTAATGTAATGTAAATATTGATTGTAGTGAAGTATGCAGATAAATATCCTGATCACAAAGTATGCTTTGCATTGAATAGTACTGTAAAATGTGGTGTAAAATACCAAATGTCATGCAAAGTGTCAAAAGTCATGTAAAATGCACTGGAAGTGGCAAACCACATACAGTCACTAATCTAGCTCATTTGGAACATTGTCCTGAAGGTGCTGGTGCAGTGCATCAACACCACTCTAGTATCTTGCCGCAGCATCTAATTAATTACGTCTGCTCCATACATATTTATGTATTGGCTTTATTATCGACATACCGGGGTTAAAAATCGAGACACTTTTTTAAGCCATGTGTGGCTTTATTATCGATACACTTTGGCTTACCCATCGACATACTTTGGCTTACCAATCGAGAGCTTACCAATTGGGAAGGTTAAAAATCGCTATACTCTCCTTTGCGTGTGCCCTCGCGGACAGCCTGCGTGACACCCGTATTGATTTTTTAGCGTTAACGCGGTTCCGGGCTGCAAACACGCAGCCAATGTTATCCTAAAGTGTTTACAACACGGGAACCACGCACGCTTAAAGCGTCTCCCCCCCGCAAGCGCGCAGGTGGCACATGCGCTGCGCGACTGCCGCCCGGGAACCACGCACACTAAAGCAGGGACGTATCCAGGATTTTTGAGCGGGGGGGCTGCTTGTTTACGGCGGCCGGCGAGGGGGGGGGGGCTCAGCCCCCCCCTAAAATTTTCGCTAAATAGTGGCGGAATGGCGCTATGGCGCTGGCGCCATTAGTAGGCGCCACGCCATGGCGCTATTGGCGTTGGCGTCAGCGCCATGGAACGCTGTATATGTATGTAAATATACATACAAAACAGCAAAAAGCACAACATTGAGTGTATTTACAACGATTTGCGGCCACATGGAGCAAATCAGATGATAATACCTTTATGTATGGTGAAGAATGCGCGCTTGCGCGCAAAATTTTTTACGCTGACGTTGAAAAAGTCGCATTTTCCGGTCACTTTCTGGTCTCGCCCCGGGAGGGGGGGGGCTGCAGCCCCCCCGCCCCCCCCCTGGATACGGCCCTGCACTAAAGGGTTTCCCCCCCGCAAACACTTTAGTGCGCAGCCCTTAAAGCGCTTGTGATTTTGGCGGGCGCGCAGTGATAAACGCGCTGGAAACACTACGCGTTTCCGGCGCGGACAGCCTGAGCTCTAGATATTCTTGCTTCATTGCACTGCTTCACAGCTGCACTGCTTGGATCAGCTGGACTGGAGTTTTTGGTGTTTTTGCTGCAGGCTGGAGTGTTGTAATGGCCGCCACTGAGTGCTTGGTAGTTAATTTTGTACCTTTTGCACTGACACTTGGAAGTTGTGCACATACAGTAAATGATTTTGAAAAAATCTCTGGAAACATAAAAAGACTATGTGATGTTTTCCAAGCCTTTTTTTGCATCTTTACTTTTCTTTTACAAGACTTTCACTCAATTCCTCAATTCCATGGATAGATCTAGATAACTTTTGAGTTTTCAAAAAGGTTCATGTTTATGTTAAATTTCGTGACAGATTGTAATATTAAATGAAAACATTTCTGAAAACAATACAATAAAATTGTTTTTATTTTTTTGTGCTAGTGTATTGAATGTGACATCGTCGCAGTCAGTGTTCACTTGTTGTTCATTTTTTTGGCTTTCATTTACATACAAAATCAGCTGTTTGAATTGCACTTGTGATTTTTAAAAAAATTATAAAGTGGATTGTATAGAAATATCATTACTTGTTTTGCAGAAATGTTATTGAATTCAGTTGTTTTTTTTGATGTGAAAAAATAAGGGCTTTTTACTGTGATAATGTGATAATTACAGATACAGGGATGTAATTTAAAAAAATTATTTAATGTTTTGAGCATCACAACAATTTCTCCATCATCTTTGAACTTCTATCATGAAACATGGTATCAAATGAAAGAGAAAAAAAACTGGACATATATCTGAGACGGATATCATATACAATGTAAAACCAAATTTTTAAAAATATTTATTGTTATAAAATGAATTAATTTTTAAAAATATGTATAACAGCGCTAAAAATATACAATACAGTTCCAAAAATCAAGCATTATTTTCTGCATCACATGCCGCTTACAGCTTGTCCTACAAATTTGTACTTATTCGACAAAAAAATATTTTGTCTGCAGCATTTTACCAGAGTTTTCAAATATGTGTTCTTCCGGAGGAAAAATAGAAAAAAAACAAAGATGGCGGCCGTTTGGCTCATTACACAGACTGTTTAAATGAATTTGAAAACAAAATAATGGGTTTTCACAGAGGGAACCTTGAAAACCAGCTTGTGTGGGGCCAATGTTGCGATGGCTTCAGAAAGTGATTCCACACCCTGTAAAATCAAGTGTCAGATGTCAAGAAGTAAATGTGATGTAAAATGTCAATCAAAATAAAAAAATAACTTATTTTGATTGAACTTTTGACATTTCACATGACACTTAACAAAGTTGTATTTACAAAATTTTGGATGATATTTTATACTTAACTTTACATTTTACAGGGTCCTTTGACCCTGCTTAAACAAAACTGCAAGGAATGAGCTCAGTATAGTGATTGAGCTAAACCTATGTGAAAAGTGTTACCAGTCCAATGAATAGTCACATAAAGCCTTACATAATTCTGATTAGATGGGACAAGTGTTGAATACCCCCATGGAATCACAGGGACATTGTTAACAAAGTAATCAAGAATAGGGTATGTTGATCTTGGAATACACTTACAGTAGCACATATACTTATGTAAATTGAATTCAACAGGTCTTTCTGCATAAAATAATAATGAATTTTTAGTACTTCTGGGCGCTTTTTTGGCGCTTTTTAAAACACTAGCACAAAGCGCCAATGGCACCACGGCGTCATAGCGCCAAGCGCCAAAAGCACCATGGCGCTTTTCCAAACCCCAGCGCCAAGCGCCAATGGCGCCACAGCAAAAAGGTGCCAAGCGCCAAAAGCGCCATGGCGCTTTTTGCTTTGGCGCTAGCGCCAGGCGCCAGCGCCATGGCACTTTTCCATCACTACATGTGATTACCTGTGTTGCATATAGGTATCTTATGGTAGACAATTTCATGCTTAGTGTGTAGGATTGGATGCATGGCCACTTAACACCATCTGTTGACCTAAATTAGTAGGATTGAAAACATTAATGTTCTATTAATACACTGAGCCAGCCATATATAAGTAGAGGCTTTTGCTCCAGTCAATCAGTCATCCACAGTCTATTTCATCCATTATAACATTGGTGAGATACCTGAACTTAAACCAATAAAAGAAAACACCCATCTTTGAACCTGGACACCTGAACTCTCAAACCAAGCCAACCACTCCAGCCTGCATACAACAACAGAGAGCAACCTCAAACACAACCTTCAACCCACAATCCTACCTGACCTCCATGATACAGGGGCGAAAATACCCACCACTGACCACACAATCACAACAGATATACTTGAGTACTGCGTAAATACGTTTACGTTTCCTCACGAAAAAATACCGGTACTCATTTACTCACATACTTTTTGAAAGTACGCGAGTACAGAAAACGTATTTTTAGGGGACAGAAAATGTTATTTTTCCAAACAGAAAGTGATAAACATAAGACATTTTTCTATGAAGTACTTAGCAGCATAGAAAATACATCTTTATGTATACCAAGGTAAAAATTGGTAAAATACTGACTTTTTTGTGAGAAAAATACTTACTTTTACGTTTTCTGTGAGAAAAAATCCCCGTTTTTACGTTTTCTCTGAAAAAATTTATTTTTCTCACGTTTTACGCAGCGTAAAAGTATTTAAAAATAACACACATCGCTTTAAAAGTATTTAAGTATTTACCACATCCTGAAAATAACCACTTGATGACAGAGTTTTTAGCATGACACCTCTGAAAATTGCAATGGCACCACAACGCACCGCATCAGCACCCTTCAGTGCCCAGCACTGGGTACCGAGCACCGGGTACCGGGCACCGGGCACCAGTACGCAGGTGCCTTTCCATCATTAGCTGTCACTCTGCAGCCTCAGTCAATGATTGACATGTGACCAATACCGTGTGTCAAAAACGAGAAAAAAGTCAAACAGGAGTCAAGTTTAAAAAGTGAATTTTCCATACGTATACAAAAAGAAATATAGGTAGGTAGGTATATTTACACTTCATGCCTGTTTTTACTAAAGCTGCGTTTACTACACTGCCACGTGTGCCGACAAATTTGTTTTGGCTTTCATATCATGACAATTGAATATTTGTTGTGTTGTACACCTATCGACTAGGGTGTTAACAAAAACTTTTTTGACGGAAAACGGAAACAGAAACAGAAAAAAATTGCACTTGCCACAAAACGGAAAAATGAAAGGACAGAAAACAGAAACGGAAATGGAAAAATTTGCTGAAATTCTGGCAGAAACGTTAAAAATTTGCTGAAACTTTGCCTGAAATGGAAAAAAATTGAAGAAATTCATCCAGAAATGGTAAAAATGCAAAGATTTTGCAGGAAACAGAAAAATTCACATAATTGAGAAACTGCATGCATGTTTACCAGTTTGGTTGAAACAAAAAAATAGGGATAGGGAAAATGAGACGGAAAAACAGAAATTGTGCTGGAAAATGAAAAACACGTGGAAAAACAGACAATTTAGCTGGAACACGGGAAGGTAAGATGTCCACGGAGGGAAGGTTTCCGGGAACGGTTGTGCTGTACAGGTATGACAAAGTGCCCACTTTTACATATTCTATGAAGAAGATTAGTCGTTTCTACACTCACAAGAAAAGTACCCACATTTACGCGTACGTACGAGTAAAAAAAAGTATTTTATGTTTTCTATACTTTGTGGTGAGTAAAAAAATACTTTACATTTACATATACTTTTACTGTATTTCCTCGAAATACCCCCCGGGGGGTGATAGTTTCATAGTGGTCCCGAGAGGGGGGGGGGTTTAAACGAGGGGGGGGGGTATTTCGAAGGGGGGGGGGTTATTATTTCACAAGAAAATTTTTGAAAACCAAGTACGAAATTGTCGTCTGAAACGTACGCAGACGTCGAAAAATGCAACAAAAACCGCCATTTATAAGGTTCTGTAGACTAATATTAGTATGTAGATGGTATGTACACTGTTCTAACGTGACACCGACATTGTTTTAACGTGTGTTCTGCAGTACACAGAACACAAACTACAGTTTTTGTCATGTACGTTCCCTTTACACTCAATTTGGGGGGGGGGTATTTCGAGGGGGGGTGATTGTTTCATAGTGGTCTCGAGAGGGGGGGGGGGTCAAACGAGGGGGGGGGGTATTTCAAGGGGGGGGGGGGGTATTTCGAGGAAATACGGTACATACAAGTTCAGTAATTCTCACAACTCTGGTGTGATGTCCGCCGAGTATACTTAAGCTGCGTTTACACTGGCACGTGTGACGACAAAATTTTTACACCTCGTTAACGAGGCTCCCGGGAACAACTCGAACCGACAACCTGTGACGACAAAAATTTTGTTTCGTTTTATTGTGTATGATAACGTCATATATAAAAATTTATGTTTGTCCTAGGCAAAAAGAGTGATCGAGATCTAGGTATCTGACACAACAAATATTCAATTTTCGTCACATAAAGAAAGTTGAAAGCCCAAAAATTTTTTGTCGTCACACGTGTCAGTGTAAACGCCGCTTTAGATACCGTTGTGTTTACCAGCTGAGAAGCATTTCAGTTAATCAAAATGACTACTCACTCAGTAATTGCGATGATTGATTGAACTGCATTTTGAGTACGGGAGGTCATTTTATTTAATTAAACTGACTACTGAGTAATTGTGATTAGCGTTCCGAAAATGTTTTTTAGGATAAAAATAATAAAATGTAATCTCAGAAAATCTCTCAACATAAAAAAATTAGTTAAATCGCTCTGAAAAAAAGGCAGAGACAATTTAAATAAATATAAAATAAAATAAAAATATATCTTATATTTTTCTTCTCATAAAACAAAGCTACTGTATTTCCTCGAAATATGAAATACCCCAGGAGGTTGAATTTTTTGCCAGCAAATTTTGAGGGGGATGATTCGAGGGGGGTGTATTCAAGGGGGGGTGTTTTCAAGGAGAGGTGTTCTCAATGGGGTTAGTATTTCATCAGAAAATTTCGTGAAGGAACGTAGTAAAGAATGTGCAAAACATACCTAACTGGTAATTAATTGAGACCAAAACAGGATATATTGGAACTTTATATAGGGATAAAATATACTATAGGTAACTAGACAAACTAGTGTATGTGATGTAGCAGCGATGCAATTTGGCAGCAATTAATACATAATGTACAGTTGCATACATGATGTACATTATTCGAGATGGGAGGTATTTCGACAGGGGTTTATTTTTTCTCCTCAAGTCGCTCAGACCTGGTGGCTTTTCGAGGGGGGTTCAATTTCAAGCGGAGATAATTCGAGCAAATACTAGTATAATTAGATCTATCCGGAGAAACAGAAGAAGATATAAATAACTATAAGGTTTTTATTTGTATCCTCTTACATTAAAAAAAAATATAAATATAAATATCTCCCAGATTTTTGCAACACTAACTGCAATGAATACTATGAACCAGATTTAGTGTTGTCATTGACAAGTGGTGTGCAGGGTTGGCAAAATCTCAGAAAAGAATAAAAATAAAATAAAAATAAAATGGAAAATTGAAGAATAAAATAAAATAAAATAAAATGGGAAATTTCAAAAAAAAAATAAAAATTGTATAATTCGAATTTTTGTAAAATTGTATACAAATTCATATTTTTGTAAAAATTGTATAAAAATTCATATTTTTTGTAAAAATTTTTTATGTTGTTTAAAGTTCAACCTGTTCATTCGCGGAGCTGGGGCAGTCCCAAGCCATGTAAAGTGTCAAAATGTCATGAAATGGAATGGAAAGTTTCAATTTTCATGAAAATGTTAAGTAAAGTGTCAATTGTCATGACAAATATAAATTAAAGTGGAAACTGTAAAGCAAATTGTATCCAAATCTTATCTTTTGTATCCAAATCTTGTTGTTTTTGTAACCAAATCTTATGTGAACATTTGGATACAAAAACATAAGATTTGGATACCGAAATATAAGGTTTGGATACCAAAACATAAGATTCAGATACACAATTTACACTCTGCATGACATTTGTCATGACAATTATACTTTGCTTGACATTTGAGATGCCAATTGACCCTTTACTACATTTGTCATGACAATTGACACTTTGCATGATGTTTTACAAATGTGCCCGGCACACTCCAGTCATCCTTCTACTGAAAATGCAAACCATTCTTATTGTAACACTTGCAACTAGCTAACAATACCTACTGCATGCAACTTTTGCAAAGTAATGGAAAAATTTGTCACACGTTTTTCATGTTTAGGTCTAATTATCATATTTTTCTGACCTTGCATGCAAGATTCTGATTTTTTGTAAAATTTCTGTAAAATTTTTGTAAATTTTTTGTAAAATGGTCCATTTTATTATTTTATTATTATTTTGGAATAAAATAAAATAAAATAAAATGAAACAAGAATAAAATTAAAATAAAATACATTTTTATACAATTTTTATACAATTTGTATACAAATGATTTTTATAAAACCAACGCTGGTGACAAGATCAGAAACAGGTGGTGTATTAGGTGGTGATTAGGGTGTCAAAAAAAATTTTTTTACGGAAATGGAAACGGGAAAAAATTTTCAGCGGCCGGAAAACGGAATGGAAAACGGAAAAAATTGCACTTGACGGAAAACATGAACGGAAAAAAAGATTCAGCAGCCGGAAAACGGAACAAGGGACCGGAAAAAAAGAAACGAAAAAATGAAATTTGCACAGAAATGGAAAAATTTGCTGAAATTTTGCCGGAAAATGATAAAATTTGCTGAAATTTTGATGGAAGTGGAAAAAAATTGCTGAAATTTTGCTGGAAACATAATTTTTTTACATAATTGACAATCTGCATGAATGTTAACCAGTTTGGCTATAACAGAAAACAGAAAGTTGAGCCAGAAAAAGGTGAAAGGAGGCAGAAAAATAGGAAATTGAGGTCAAAAACAGAAAAAGGTGGAAAAACTGGAAATTGAGGAGGAAAACGGAAAAAAGACAGAAACACTGAAATTTTAGCTAGAAAACGGAAATTGAGCCAGAAAAACGGAAACGGAAAAAAATTAGCCGGAAAACGGGACGGAAAACAGAGAAAAAAAATTTAAGCAGCCAGAAAACGGAACGGAAAACGGGAAAAATTTGCCTGCGGAAAACAGAAACGGAAAACGGAAAACGGAAATTTGACACCCTAGATGTGATGGCAAATTGACATATAATCAGGCATAACCCCAGACAAATGCTTATTGAATATTCCTTTTAAAGCGGCGTTTACACTGCATTTTCTGCCGGTTTTCGTTTTAAAGTAAATACCTGTATTTTTACGCACGGAAAACGTAAAAGCAAGTATTTTTTCGATTTTTTACCAGGAAAACATAAAAGTGAGTAGGAGTAAAAGCGGGAGTCGTCGCTTTCCCTACCCATTGCAGCTTTGATCATTTCCGCTGCAATTTTTGCAGACGTTTCAATTCGTTTGAGTCGTTTTCTTTTTATACAGCCCATTAACGTTTCGTTTTACATTTTCTTTACTCACGTACTCTGAAGAAGTATGGGTAAAGCAAATGTGTGTACAAGTATTTTTTCCTGAGAAAACGTGAATCTATTTACTCAGTACTCGAGTAACGTATTTTTCGAGTAAATGTAAATACGTTTTAACAACTATGCTTTGAAGACCATACAAACACTTTTGGGACCACTTCTGCAGCATTTCAAATGACAAAAAGTGTGGCAGTTTCAAATAGCAAATTTCAATTGCAAATCATCAACGAAAAGTTTTTGAATCTGCACCAGAGTTGCGAAAGTGTATTTACACTTACCCGAAATACCCGGGTAAATGGGTATTTATATTTACACTTACACTTACACTTTCATAAAATACCCATACACTTTTTTTACACTTTCCTGAGCAAAATACCCGGGTACAGAAAGTGTATTTTTTTCTTTCAGATGGCCCTGTTTTATGCTTTTGAGAATGCATAAAATAGGGTCCTATACAAAAAATAACTGCACAGTGCACACATGCACTTATGCATTGAATGTAGAAAATATGGCAAATGTACAAACTAGCCTTTGATCTCCAACCTTTGATCAGTACTCATGGTATTCTACAGTTTCATCATACTTTTGTAAAAAGAACAAGATCAATGGAAATTCACCAGCTGGACACAAAGTCAACTGGCTTTTGCATTGACATTTGCTGCATGTCCAATCTTGCATTTAAGCAGTGTGTATCACATTGCTTAATCAGTAAATATCAACACTACAGTATTTGCCATTATTAAAAAGTGCCATTATTAGTGAACTTCATACCACTACAGTATTTGCTACAGTCTGAAATGTTTCATAAAAGGCAGTAAAATGTGAAATGATGCACAAAAATGACAAATATATTGACCTAAAGGTGAAAACAGTGGTGTATTCTAATGCTCGACAGTGAGAGCTTTTTCTAAAAAAATTTTTTACACTTACACTTTTTTTACACTTTCCTAGGTATTTTTAAAATACCTTACACTTTTGGTATCCATACTCAAAATTTGGAAAGTGTATTTACACTTACACTTACACTTTCCAAAAATACCGGTATTTTAACAACTCTGATCTGCACCCAGAAAATCATTGAATAGACAACGGTTTTATTCGACTGAAGGCACTCCACTCGTGGTTCAGTTATCGAGGTTTTGATTTTAGACACTTGACAAGAAATTTATTCTCAACATATTTATTTCCACCAACGTTTGCCACACGCATTTTGACAAGTTTTGGAATTGGTCCCTGACTGAAGCCACCTGGGGCAAGGGGACAGCATTTAATCGCACTTTCAGCACGTGGGCATCCATGGCAACTGTTGCAATATCACAGATCGGTGTAGTGTATCAGTTGCCGCGAAGTTACTAACGATGGCAAAAAAATATTCGAAAATTTTAAAATGTTTTGAACTTTTCGAATTTTTGATCACGCGATGAAAAAATAGTTAAAAATCGAATTTTTGGGGGCATTATTGGTTGAAAATGAGTAAAAATGCGGGAATTTAACTCAAAACATAAATTTCATGTGGATTTTTTTGTAGCGACAGAACGTAAATGTGCAAATAGGTATGCGGTAACAGCATAGATATGCGGATACAGCAATTCAAAATTCAGACTAAAAATTCTAAAAATTCAATAATTTAATCCAAAAAAATTCTAAAAGTGGTGTAAAGATTCGAAAATTCGAAAAGTAATGAAACAATTTCGAAAATTCGAAAACGAAAGCAGAGTTGGAAAAACGTATTTACGTTTACCCGAAATACCCGGTTATTTGGGTATTTATATTTACATTTACGTTTACGTTTTCCAAAAATACCATTACGTTTTGTTACGTTTTCCTGGCACAATTACCCGGGTACCAGAGAAAACGTAAAATTCGTATGGAAAATGCACAAAAACAGTGCATTTTTGAACTTTTTTCTGATACAATAAGTACAATTTATATTTTTGGCCAATTAGTTTTTTTTTGTTTGTTAAATAACATAGGTAAGCAAAAATGTGATCGTATTAGCAGAGAAATGCTTGAAATAGGAAAAACAAAGGTGTTTTTCAATGCATCTGATCACGGGTTGTGCACTTCAAAGAAATTTTTACGTTTACGTTTTTTTTACGTTTACCCGTGTATTTTAAAAGTATTTTACGTTTTCAGTATTAATACTCACAATTTAGAAAAGGTATTTACGTTTACGTTTACGTTTTCCGAAAATACCAGTATTTGTACAACTCTGAACGAAAGTCGTTTTGGAAAAACACTTAAAATTTCTAATACATTTTTCCAGAGGGTTTACTATCGTTAGAAGTAATTAAAAATTCAAATACATTTTTCCAGAGGGTTTACCATCGTTAGAAGTAACAATCATACTGTCTTCATGCAAACACACATCATCATTGTGAAGACCACTTCATTTTGGCTTCTGACCAGGGTTGGCAAAACCTCAGAAAAAAATAAAAATAAAATAAAAATAAAATAGAAAATTAAAGAATAAAATAAAAATAAAATGTAAAATTGAAGAATAAAATAAAAATAAAATACAATTTTAATAAAAATAAAATACAATTTTAGTAAAAAGAATTTTACTTAAATCAATCCTGGTCACGAACTAAAATAAAAAAAATAAAATAAAATAATAAAATGAAAAATTGAAGAATAAAATAAAAATAAAATGGAAAATTGAAGAATAAAATAAAAATAAAATACAATTTTAATAAAAATAAAATACAATTTTAGTAAAAATAATTTTACTAAAACCAACCCTGCTTCTGACACTTCCCATGGTTCACAGCGCTGACCGAACCATGTACAGCTAAAATATTTATGTCGACATTTTTTTTTTTGGGGGGGGGAGGGTCACATCACGAAAATTTACCATTGTTTTGATAGGCGAAGTTTGTGGAAGGCACTTCTTCACCCAGGTCAACTTTTGTGAAGTGTGGTGCAGAAGTGCGTCTTCACAGAGGCCCTCTTCACGTGCATCCACCCCGTATCACGGTAGTGGCGGTACGTCATACACCCGTCATACATCATTTATCGCTTAGCATTCATTCATCATTTGTAAATATATTATAGATACATAGTAAACATAAATAGGTAAATACGTAATAGTAAATTGTTCCAATGCATTTGCGGTGTACTGGCCGGACTGCAAGCGCAAACTTTGCGTCCAAAATGACTTATCTATGTCTTACCCGACCCTCACCCACATATGGTGTCTATCAAGCAGAGTTGTTAAAAGTACTTTTTTCAAAGTATACTTAAAGTATTTATTTTTTACTCACCCCCGGAGTACAGAAAACGTAAAGTAATTTTTTTAACATTGACTCATGAGTAACAAAGTTGTTAAAAGGTACGTACATTTACTCGAAAAATACGCGTACGCGAGTACGCGGTAAATACGTTTACATATACTTTTACAAAAACTAACGTACTCACGTGTACGCGTACGTTTTAAAGCATACGCGTAAACAAAACGTATTTCTGTGAAGTCAGTGTGGGACATATTTATCAGGTGACTACACTGCAATGTACTCTATTTCCTCAAAATACCCATCGAAATTGTTTCAAAGTGTTAATTTTGAGGGGGGGGGGTTAAACAATGGTATTCCGAGGGGGGTTTATTACTTCGCCAGAATGTTTTGGAACTATCAGTGCTAATTCGTTGTTTGTCATGTACGCTGAGGTAGAAAATATTCACCATGTACAAGAGTATACCTACCGTATTTCCTCAAAATACCCCCCAGGGGCAAAGTTGTTAAAAGGTACGTACGTTTACTCGAAAAATACGCGTACGCGAGTACGCCGTAAGTACCCCCCCCCCCTCGAAATACGGCCACCCCTCGTTTGACCCCCCCCCCCCCTCTCGAGACTACTATGAAACAATCACCCCCCGGGGGGTATTTCGAGGAAATACGGTATATAAGTATGTAGGTATTTATGTAAATATAGATGGTATATCAACCCTGTTCTAACGCGACTCCGTCATAGTTTTAACGTGTGTTCTGCATTTCACAGAACACAAACTGAATGTTTTGTTATTTACGTTCTTTTTACACTCAATTTGGGGGGGGGGGGGTTCGACGGGGTCTATAAGGTAATTCGTAGTGGCCATTTTGAGTGGGGTACTTCGAAAAAGTACCCAGTTCTACATATTCTATGAAGAAAATTGCTCGCTTTTGCAATTTACTGGGAATAAATTTTGTACTCGCATTTACGCGTACGTACAAGTAAAAGAAAAGTATTTTACGTTTTCTATACTTTTTGATGAGTAAAATAAAAATACTTTACGTTTACATATACCTTTAAAAAAGTTCAGTAATTCTAACAACTCTGCCCGGGGGGTGATTGTTTCATAGTGCTCCCGATAGGGGGGGGGGGTTTGACGAGGGGGGGGGGTATTTCGAGGGGGGGGGTTATTATTTCACAAGAATTTTTTGAAATTCTAGTACAAAATCGTTGTTTGTGATGTGCGCTGGGGTAGAAAAATGCATCAATAACTGACATGTAAAGACTCCTGTAGACTAATATTAGTACGTAGATGGTATAAACACTTTTCTAACGTGATTCCAACATTGTTTTAACGTGTGTTCTGCACTACGCAGAACACAAACTGCAGTATTTGTCATGTACGTTCTCTTTACACTCAATTTGGGGGGGGGGGGTATTTCGAAGGGGGTGATTGTTTCATAGTGGTCTCGAGAGGGGGGGGGGGTTAAACGAGGGGGGGGGGGGGGTATTTCGAGAGGGGGGGGGGTATTTCGAGGAAGTACGGTATGTATTTATAGAGTTACCTATATAAGTATGTAGGTATTTATGTAAATATCAGAGTTGCAAAAACGTATTTACGTTTGCCCAAAATACCTGGTTATTTGGGTATTTATACTTACGTTTACGTTTATGCTTTCCAAAAATACCATTACATTTTGTTACGTTTTCCTGGCACAATTACCCGGGTACCAGAGAAAATGTAAAAATATGCTACACAGAACCATATTGTTTGACGAATGTAGTGTATTATGATGAGTTCAACATGTTCTAATGTTGAAGAGTTTGAATTCCGCAATTGGAGAACTCAAACACCAATTTGCAAGTGAAAAGTAAAAAGTTGGAGGAAAGTATTTTTGTGAGGGAGAACTAGGGTTGGAAAAAAACGTTTTTTTTAACTCGATGTTTTTAAAAAAACAACAACGTTTTTTAAAAAAAAAACGTTTTTTTATTATAAAAAACGTTTTTTTTAAAAGCTCCCAGATATGACCTTGTGTCAACATATATAGGTATATCAGACAGTGGCAATACTCTGTGATGTTATATATGACCATATAATGTCTGTGGAGCCATGGGATAGCATTATAAGTGGTGATTTGTGTCACAAATTGACAAATCGTTCGTATATCGCCTTATAGTCAAATGTTCGTGACTTCAGCTAAAGTTTGGCACGGAATAGTGATCAAACAAGGTTATAAAAGGAGGTTGTTACTTTGGGAGTGAAGTTACACACTGTGGAGGTACATGGAAGCACATTACCTCAATATTATATACTACAGCAACATATGACGGCTTATTAACCCATGGTAGCACATAGAAATGGATATTTTGATACTAAAAATGCCACAAAACCAATGAAAACAACCACCAATGTCAATTTGTGTGAAATTGCGCGCTTGCGCGCAAAAATTTTGCAAAATACATAGTGCTTAGTAGTAAAAATTTCGGCCGATGTTTTAAAAAAAAAAAAAAACATTTCGGACGTCATGTTTTTTTTAAAAAAACAACGTTTTTTTATATAAAAAAACGTTTAAAAAAACATCGGCCAACCATAGGGAGAACTGCAATGCGAATAAAAAGTCGAAACATTTTTAGTGTTTTCTCATGACTGACCATTTGTCTTTTAACTCCCCATTCAACTTAAAAATTTACTTTTCTTTAAATTTTTACTTGCCATTCAACTTGCCATTACTTCTCACTCATAATTTTTTTTAGTTCTCCTGTTACGGAATTGGCACCTTATGGCCCTACACCCAGTAGTTGACAACAACGCAAAATGTAAACTCCAATCCCAATTCAATATCCCGATCCCATCATTCTAAATATAGGTACCATATTTACTCGAATAATTCCCCCCACTTGAATAATTCCCCCCCTCGAATAAATCCCCCCTGTTAGATGAGTGAGGAAAAAATAATTCCCCCACTTGAATAATCCCCCCCCCAATGACGGAGGGTAGAAAATGCTCATTCTTTAACAAAACACAATCCATGAAGTCAAAGCATGCAAAAGATCTGTGTGTACTTTGATTCACGGAGTGGAAATGCAGTACATCGGAGTGCAAAGATGCATTGTTATGTGCACTACCAATGGAAACAGGGCATACATGTGTATTTAATGTGATACAACCATGCTTAAAAATTGTGATGAAATAATAATCCCCCCACTTGAATAAATCCCCCCCTCGAATAATTCCCCCCTCAAAAATGTCTGACGAAAAAATAATTCCCCGGGGGAATTATTCGAGTAAATACGGTATATATAATACAGGTATTTAAGCAGAAAATGTTGATGGAGATCATATGAACATCCATAATGTTGTAAAAACATTGTGTTTTTGTATTCTCTGATAACGTAAGCACTTAATGTAATTTTTACGTTTACGTTTTATTTTACGTTTTCCCCGGTATTTTAAAAATACCTTACGTTTTAGTATTTATACTTTTGATTTGGAAAAGGTATTTACGTTTACGTTTACATTTTCCAAAAATACCAGTATTTGTACAACTCTGGTAAATATAGATGGTATATAAATACTGTTCTAACGCGACTCCGTCATTGTTTTAATGTGTGTTCTGCATTTCACAGAACACAAACTGAAGGTTTTGTTATTTACGTTCTTTTTACACTCAATTTGGGGGGGGGGGGGGGGTTCGACGGGGGTCTATTAGGTAATTCGTAGTGGCCATTTTGAATGGGGTACTTCGAAAACGTACCCAGTTCTACATATTCTATGAAGAAAAGTGCTCGCTTTTGCAATATACTGGGAAAAAATTTTGTACTCGCATTTACGCGTATGTACGAGTAAAAGAAAAGTATTTTACATTTTCTATACTTTTTGATGCGTAAAATAACAATACTTTACGTTTACATTTACTTTTAAAAAAGTTCAGTAATTCTAACAACTCTGATGAGTAAACATAAGTAAAATACTTTTTCCCACAGCAAACGTAGAACTGAGTATACTGGTGGAAAATTTAAATGGAAAATTGACTTTTTTTCACAAAACCACGTTTTAAAATGCCCACATGCAAGCTGTCAGGCTGTCATCTTGTGTGAGGGTGCCCCCAAGTATCAACTATATATACCCAAGGGGGCACCCCCTCAGGCTACCCTTGCTGCTGAAAATATTTTTGTTGTGTTTTTTTATGGCAAATATAAATGGAAAATCCATACAAATTTTTGTTCAGGCCAAAAGTTGATTTATTTATAAAATTGGTTCAGGGTGGTTTAAGCCACTGATTTTTCTTGACATATGAGATGGTAACTTCCTGCAACTTTTCCACCCCCTCACAACCCACACAATCCCCACACCAAAATTTTGCAGAAGATCAAACCTGAAATATTTTTTTGAACAAAACATACATATATTGGAACTAATGTGTTTTACACAGCTCCAGGCTTATCATTCAGAACATGGTGGCCAGGACTGGCTTCCTAAGTGTCATGAGCAACATGTGGCTGGTCCTGCACCACATTGTTGCACATTGTCTGCATTTATAGCCACCAGTGAAAATACCACTGTTCTAAGACAGCATTTCCATAAAAGCGTGACCAGCCTCTGCAGCATCTGGATGCAAATCATTAAATGCTAGTGCCCATTGATTTCAGACAACAATTATCTGTGAAACACATATCAGGGGACAACTGGCAATGTGTCCTGTATTTTGTGTAAATGGGCCAGACAGATGAAGAGGTCATTCCCAGAAAGTGTAAAGTTGTGGTTTTTGCAATCACAATCAAAATATTTGCACTTATGAAGTTCTCAATATGTTTGAATGTTATGAGGTGGCTGATATCTATAATTTGGGATGGATTTTTGTGGGGCAGCATCAGTGGGGTGACACGACAGCAGGGAGTCAAAATAACCCTGCAACAAATGTGCGGCTCTGAGCGAGCCATTTGTGATTTTTTTCCATCGAAAAACTGCCAGCACAAGCGTATCCATTGCTTGTGTTGGCAGCATGCCAAAAATGGCAGCGCGCTTTCCCGCAGCAATATTTTGTGTGGGATTCAGAAATTTTCCAATTACATTTGCCAGAAAAAAAATCGGAAAAAATATATAGAAGGCTGTCACTGCTGACCAGGGGGGTGCTGGGGGGTGCCACTTGGTGACAATGTTAAGAAATGTTGGCCCCACATTGGCACAAAATTTTAGCAAGATTGGGCTGATCATTTGCAGATGAGAATATTTTGAAAATTTACGTAGTCAATTTTCCATTTATATGTGCCACCAGTTTATTTTTTTAGGAATTTTGCCATGATTTTTCACTCAAAATCATTAATTTTCATACTTTTTGACCATTTTAACCATCAAATTCACCAGTTCATGTGTTATTTGCCTACTTCATGCTATTGTTACAAATATTTTCATTTTCTTTTGCTTTTTACTCCACCTTTTCCCATCTATGCCTATAACATGAAAAATTCTATAAAAAAGCCTATCTGAAATACGTTTCTGTACTTGAATACTTTCAAAAAGTATAAGCAAATGCGAGTAACGGAACTTTTTTCAAAGTATACGTAAACATATTTACTCAGTACTCGAGTAAACGTACTTTTTGAGTAAACGTAAATACGTTTTAACAACTATACTATGTGTTCTTATAAGGGTGTCAACTTTCCGTTTTCCGTTTCCGCTTTCCGCAGGCAATGTTTTTCCGTTTCTGTTTCAGTTTTCCGGCAAGTGCACAATTTTTTCCATTTCCGCTTTTCCGCAGACAAAATTCTTTCCGTTTTCCGCTTTCCGCAGGCAACTTCTTTTTCCGTTTTCCGGCAAGTGCAAATATTTTTCCGTTTCCGTTTCCGTTTCCATTTTCCGGCAAGTGCAAAAAATTTCCGTTTCCGTTTCCGTTTTCCGTAAAAACATTGTTGACACCCTAGTTCTTATCACATCTCATTTCTCTAAATCAAGTTCAATCGGGAAATTATAGCCACCAAATTTAGAACACAATTCCATGAATGAGCCCCTTCTAAAAACAAAGCGGCGATAATATTCAAAGTTAGGTATTATAGTTTTAACAACTCTGCTCGCCATTCACAATTAGTGATTAACTTAAATACCTCAAAACAGTTGAATTATATTTATATTGGCGAATGAACAGTCTAAATCCAATCTAAAATGTGTACGAGGAAATCCTATATATTGTTGGGTTTCTGCGCTGTTGCATCACTGCCTCTATGCATTGCCTGGAACACTGGTGTGTCATTTTTTCTGACACTTTCTTTTTTTACAGGTAGATACGATGTTACCGTATTTCCTATAATTACCCGCTGAGTATTAGAGTTCAATCAACAAAATTTAAATGGGTTTTCAAGGCGGGGGGGGGGGGGGGTCAAAAATTTCGTGAAGGTTAATGCATGGTGTATGCTATATCCCCGAATAAGACCCCAACGGAAAAAAGGTAGCAATTATCCACTCGAGTTCAATGGTTCTATACACACTACCGTATATCATCGAATATGTCCCCCGCTTCGACCACCACCTGTTAGCTGAGTGAGGAAAAAATCACGAATAGACTAATTCAACCCCATTTATGCAGTAAATTTAGCACGTATTTTGCGCTAAATTCTGACAAATATGACTACCCCGCACCAATAACTCCCCCTCCAATAACTCCACCGTCCAATAACCTCCCACCCCTCGAGTAAAACCTTCCAATCAAATTCTCACGGAAAAATATCTCTACGATAACGGTAATTGACAACCAAAAGTTCTAAAGCTAATAAATTTTTTTGGAACACATTTGAAGGAGTTTATCTGAATCAGTCACTGCTGATGCAGATGCAAAATAATTCATCACGGTAAACTCAAATGTGTTCAAAACGATTGATCAGTTTTGAAGGTCTCAGTTGCCAACTTGTGTGCGTGGGCACACAATCCGCAACCCCCCCAACAGATTTACAATCCGCAACCCCCACCCCCAGCAGATTTCCAATCCGCAACCCCCACCCCCCAACAGATTTCAATTCCGCAACCCCCACCCCCCAACAGATTTCAATTCCGCAACCCCCACCCCCCAACAGATTTCAATTCCGCAACCCCCACCCCCCAACAGATTTCAATTCCGCAACCCCCACCCCCCAACAGATTTCCAATCTGCAACCCCCACCCCCAACAGATTTCCAATCCGCAACCCCCACCCCGAACAGATTTCAATTCCGCAACCGCCACCCCCAACAGATTTCCAATCCGCATGTACAACTTTCGCCACGGGCAGAAGTTACTATGATGGGTGGAATTGTTTTGCGTCATTGTATGCATTCCACACATATGACAGCGGCATGCAAGTTTGTCGGACTGGGGATGGAGGTCTCTTGAAAAATGTCAGTTTGTTTGATCATTTGAAGAGAGCCTTGTAAAATGTGACGATTTGAGAATGATAAGAAGGGTTGACTGAGTGATTTAATGTGAATTTCGGTGTGAATCCTCTATGTTATATTACGCCATGCACATATTTTAAGCTAAATTCTAGCGAAAAAACACTCCCCTGTCGAATATTTCCCCTGACAAATATCTACCCCCTCAAATAAGACACCCTAAAAATTTCCTGATGATAAAATAGCTCTCCCCATAAAGTAGGGGAGTTAATGAAGAGGGTGATTTTTTCTCTGTCAGCTAACAGGGTGGGACTTATTTGAGGGGGAGTTTTTCGGGGGGGGGGGGGGACTTATAGATTTGAGAATTTACCGTATACAGCATACATAAATTATATTTCACATACAGGGCCATCTCGCAATCATTGCTGGCAAATCTTATCTTGATAGATTTTTAGCCAACTTTTATGGTGTCAGTGATGGTTACCAGGCCAGAACCGGTTTGAAGAGAATTTCACCTGAACCCACAGAATTTCATGGCACGTGGGCTTATGAGGATGCTCTCGGTGGATGACATTTTTATTTTGATATATAATTAGTTTTGTGATATTTTTTCGAGGATTTATGAGAAGCATATCGATAGGAAATTTTTTACATCGCTGCATTTTCAGCATAGTTGTTGACACGTATACTCGGCGTACGTGATACTCTGCCATCGCACTGATTTATGTCTCGTGTTGGAAGCGTGCCAATGATTATTAAATCATGCGATTTCCGTAAAAATATGAAAAAAATTCATCGATGTGAATATGTAAATGAATAACATTATAACAACAATCAATTTTGTCATCTTTTTATGAAACTCGCACGCGTTAACCATCGTTGGCACACTTCCAGCGGGAACCACGCGTGCAGGGTGTAAAGTAACCGGAGTATACTTACGTTTACTCTATAAATATGTGTACTCGAGCACTGCATAAATATGTTTACCGTTTCCGCCCAAAAATACCAATACCCACTTACTCGCGTATTTCTTTCAGTACACGAGTACAGAAAACGTAATTGCGAAAGGTTTTTGGTGTGAATAAAAAGCAACAACAACGTAAACGAATTGCTACAAAAATGGCAGCGGTAATGATAGAAGTTGCGATAGGTCGGGAAAGCGATTACTCTAGCATTTACTTTCGCTCATTTTTACATCTTCCTAGGTAGAAAATCGAAACTAAGTCATGCTTTTACGTTTTCCTTTTACGTTTACTCACCTTTTATGCAGCGTAAAAAAGAATTACTTTACGTTTTCTATACTCATTGGTGAGTAAAGATAAAATAATTTACGTTAATGTTAAGATTTAAAAAGTCCAGTACTTCTAGCAACTCTGATTTTCAGGCAACCTCTACACCATAAAACCGGAAAATATGACGAAAATACTCATCATAAACGAGGCCAATTTTAATACATACAAAACTAATCCAAGCTACGATACCATGTCTCAAAAAGTCAGTTTTTACATTTCTTCATTCCAGCATTATTATTTTTTTAATATACCTACTCATCATCTCAAACATAATCAGGGTCAAAAAATCGGCATGCTGCTGGTAACAGCGGCAACTGGCTTGACTCCAATCTGTCAATTCACAGATCCCAAAGCCACGGCCAGTCGGGCATAAAATTGTGATATCTACTGTATTTCTTCGAAATACCCCCGTGGGGTGATTGTTTCAGAGTGAGAATTTTGAGGGGGTGTTAAACGAGGGGGGTATTTCGAGGGGGGGGCTTATTTTTTCGCAAAATCACGTTTTAGTACTCACGCTAAATTTTTTGAACCCCCAGTACTAAAAAGTTGGTTGTCACGTACGCAGACGTCAAAAAATGCGACAATAAGCACCATGTATAAGAGTCTACCGTAAATATTTCCTCGAAATACCCCCCCCCCCCCCGAAATACCCAAAATCTCAAAATGGACACTATGAATTTGTGGTCCAGGAAATGCATAACAGACGTTCAAAACACTAACTGTGTTACGTTAGAACGGGCCAGGCCTATTTCGCACATAAGCCTGTTTCGCACATACGCCTGTTTCGCACTTGGATGAAACCCGTTTCGCACAAAGGCCCGTATCACACATAACTGATGATATGAGCGAAACGGGCCTATGTGCGAAACAGGCGTATGTGCGAAACAGGCCTATGTGCGAAACTGGCGGGTGATTAGGGAGGTGTGCACAGCACTGGGTGCGTTTTGTTGCAGTTGTTCGTTTTGGATGTAGTGATGGGAAAGCGCCATGGCGCTGGGGCCAAAGTCATGGCGATTTTTTCAACACTAGTTACATTCTACTTTTGGTGCATTTCCGCATTCGCAATCGTGAATGTAACTAGTGTTGGAAAAATCGCCATGACTTTGGCGCAAGCGCCATGGCATTTTTCCATCACTACATCCAAAACAAACCACCACACCAAAACGAAACACTGCGCCAACAAAAAATGGCAAAAAATAGTGATAGAAACATCACTACTTCACTACTCACAACAAAGCGTCTCAACACAAAGGCGTGTAAAACAACATAACTTTAGTGGTATTCTGTTTGCCGCACCCAGTGCTGTGCACACCCCCCCCCTAATTGCCCGCCCGTTTCGCACATAGGCCTGTTTTGCACATAGCATCAGTTTGTGCAAAATGGGCCCTTGTGCGAAACGGTTTCATCCATGTGCAAAACGGGCATATGTGCAAAACAGGCTTATGTGCGAAACAGTGCACCCTCCGTTAGAACATTGTTTATACCATCTACATCCTTTAATAAGGCTGTAAAAACTTATTGGTGGTTATTGTTGCATTTTTTACGTTTTACTCTCAAAATTTTCACTATGAAAAAATAAACCCTCGGGGGGTAATTCGAGGAAATACGGTATACACTTATTTTAGTATGTAGATTGTGTAAACCCTGTTCTGACGTGACACAGTCATTGTTTTTAACATAAATTCCGCATTGCCAGATCACAAACTGCAGTTTTGGCATGTACATTCTCTCTACACGCAATTTGGGGGGGGGTATTTCGAGGGGGTGGGTAACTATTTCATAGTCGCCATTTTGAGGGGGGATATTTCGAGACGGGGGTATTTCAAGGGGGGGGGGTATTTCGAGGAAATACAGTACATTAATTTGTTTTGTTCTTAACGTTCAGGCCAATAATATGTTTCCTACTTGGTATTTGTGTTAGGTAAAAGTTGTTTACAAAGTGTCATTATTTTTGAAAGTACTTTCCCATTACGAAAGTCCTAATCTCCCGATTGCCTATCGTATATTCTCGAATAAGTCCACTCCCTTGAATAACTCCCCGCTCGAATATCTCCCCATCTGAATGCTGGGTGGGGTAAAAATGACCACGAGAATGACCCCCCCCCACGAGAAAATCCAACCTCTCTGACAGGTGGTAGAGACATAATATCTGAAAAACGTTTTATGTTATGGAAAAACAGTTTATGGACATGGTTGGTTTTAGTAAAATTCGTTTTACTAAAATTGTATTTTTTTAAATTAAAATTGTATTTTATTTTTATTTTATTCATGTTTTATTTTATTTTATTTTATTCTGAAATGTCATTAATAAAAAAAAATGAAACCATTGTACAAAAATTTTACAAAATTTTTACAAAAAATCGAAATCTTGGATGCAAGACCTTAAAACAATGTGCACACTAGAAGCATGCAGATGAAAAAAATTGCCGAAAAATTCAATGTAGACTTGTGACACAGGTTGCGACATAATAATCTTGAATTTTGAATGTAGCTCATTGCTCCTCCCAAGGAAAAGATAGCTAAAAAATTGTTATTTTCTGGGAGTGGGGTTCAATTTATAGGCGTTTTCAAGGTATGTAATGAAGAAAATGGGAAAAAACATAAATTAGTGATTTTTAAGGTGAAAATATATTAAAAGATGTGAAAATTTGCAATTTTGAGCAAAAATATTTTTCAATCACAACAATGAAAGCAACAACAAGGCACCAGTTCTGCAAATTCGCAGCTAGAATCTTAAGCAACAGGATCGAAAACTTTTTATAGAATTTTACAGTCACTCGAATTTTTGTCCAATTTTCAAAAAATTTACAAAAATTCAAATTTTAGTAAAATTGTATTTTTATTTTATTAATTTTTTATTTTATTTTATTTTATCCTTCAATTTTCCATTTTTTATTTTTTTATTTTATTTTTTTTCTGAGGTTTTGCCAACCCTGTTTATGGAACTAATGTAGGCTGATTCTATCAATATATTGATCATGAATTCTACTAAATATTCTGATGAAAAATAACTCCTCCCTTCGAATCCCCCCTCCAAAAACTCCCCCCTAAAAAACTTCTGATACAAAAAAACTACCCCTGGGACTTATTCGAGGATATGTGGTAATTTGTTGTTTACAACATTTTTCCTTTTTGCCCACAGTCAAATTGGTACATCAAAGGAAGGGACACATCTGCACATGAAGCAGCCATCATTTCCACATTGCAACATTGTGGCTTAAGTAAGTTTGCTGAAAAATTTGTTTGTGCTCCAGAAAAAAGGTGCCAATGTGGCCACACAAGCAGGTTTGCAATGTTCCTTTTTGAAAACTCTCCGACGCGTCGCTGTACAGAATTCAAAAGTGTGCAATTTGCACTTTTATTTTTCAATAAGTGACAGCATATGTGAGTCACATTTGCTGTTCAAAGTTCACATTTGCAGAACATTTTTGAAAACTGTAGGGCGACGCGTCGCCAACATAATACTCTGAAGACAATTTTGAAAACTTAAAATTGAATAATGTAGTTTTCAAAAATGTACATTCTAGTTTTCAAATGTATAAAACATTTTTGAAAAGTGAACATGGAGGGTGATGTACAGCGACGTATGGTGACGTCGCTGTACGTCGCTGTACATCGCTGTACATGCCAGTTTTCAATATCTGTGGAACATATGTGAAAATGTGTCGCCATACACACCAAAAGTAGCAAAATCGTTGCCCAGCATCACCAGTTTACTAAATTTCGCCAACATACTCCAAAATCCTTTAAAAACCACTGGATGAATGGGTTCATGTAAAATTGACACTGTAGATGCAGTATTTTTTGCTGCATCTAATGATAGGGTTGTAGAAAACTTGGGATTTATATAACATAAAATAAAAAATTTAAAAAATTATGTCGCTGTGGCTACGTTTCAGGCAACAACTGCATATGTCACCTGTTTCCATACCTTATTACCAATTTTGAAAAGTATTTATAAAATGAAAGAATTCATGCATTTATCAACAACACAGAATCTGGGACTTGGTACTACTGTTATGAAGGGTTCAAAAGCACAACTACCGGTTAACTTTCTCTTTGTGAAATTTGTGTGGACCATGCAATGATTATGAATGATCTTGCATTACAGATTGTCCCATGCACGCCACTGTGTAGAATGCGTTTTTTTGATTTTGGCTGCTCAGTGGTGCATCCTTCTCACGACAATTTCAATGAGACCGCACAGTGTCAGCAAACTAGTGATGGCCGCATGTTATTTGCACAATTTTATCAAAGAATTGCGCGCACAAATGTATCCGACCACTTTGACAAGGAAGGAAATGAAATGCCACCTGTGTGTGCTGTCGAAGAAGAAAGTCTACACGACTGAACGGTTAGAAAATATATATAAAGGTTTTGATTTCATTAATTTATAAATATTTCTGAATGTTATTATTACACACAGTTAGATTGGTGCTCGGCGTACAACGGGCTAGATGAAATTTTGGACACAAATCACAGGGATGAAACGCGAGATGCCCGGGGAATGAGAGAGAAACTCAAAGACTGGTTTAGATCTGCCCATGGTAGACTACCATGGATAAATCTGGATAACTTTTGATTTTTCAAAAAAGTTCACATTTATGTTACATTTTGTGACACATTTTAGTATGAAATGAAAACATGTTTGAAAACAATACAATAAAATGGTTTTTATTTTTTTGTGCTAGTGTATTGAATGTGAAATGGTCACAGTGAGTGTTCACTTGTTGTTCATTTTTTTGCCTTTCATTTACATACAAAATCAGCTGTCTGAATTGCACTTGTGATTTAAAAAAAAATGATAACGTTGATTGTTTAAAAATATCATTGTTTGTTTTGCGGACATGTTATTGAACTGATTTTTTTTTGTTCGATGCTTCGATGCAAAAATATGGGCTTTTTCATGTGACAATGCTATAATTACAGATACATGGATGTAATTTTAATTTTTTTTAATGTTTGAAGCATAACCACAATTTCTCCATCATCTTTGAACTTCTATCGCGAAACATGGTATCAAATGAAAGAGAAGAAATACTGGACATATATCTGAGATGGATATCATCTACAACCAAATTTTTAAAAATATTTATAGCTAGAAAATGAATTAATTTAAAAAAAAATGTATCACAGCGCTAAAAATATACAATACAGTCCCAAAAATCAAGCATAATTTTCTGCATCTTGTCCTACAAATTCGTACTTATTCCACAAAAAATTATTTTGTCTGCAGCATTTTACCACACTTTTCAAATATGTGTTCTTCCGGAGGAAAAATCGAAAAAAAATAAAGATGGCGTGGCTGATTACACAGACTGTATCAATGAATTTGAAAACTTAATAATGGGTTTTCACAGAGGGAACCTTGAAAACCAGATTGTGTGGTGCCAGTGGTGCCCTACAATGACACTATTGGCCCTGCAAACACTAGTTTTCACACGAAATTGAGAAAACTCATAAATGAGCTTTGAACGTGTTTGAGTTTTCCACAATGCTTCATTTTTCTTCATTTTTCTTCCACTTCACTTCATTTTTGAGTCAACTATAGTTGACGGCCACCTCATTGTGGCCACACAAGCTGGTTTTCAATGTTTCTTTTTGAAAACTCTTCTGGGTGATGCGTCGCTTTACGCTTTTCAAAAGTGTGCAATTTGCACTTTTATTTTTCAATAAGTGAAAGCATATGTGAATATTGGTTTCGGCAAGTCACATTTGCCGTTAAAAGTTCACATTTGCAGAACATTTTTGAAAGCTGTACAGCGACGCGTTGCCAACATAATACTCTGAAGACAATTTTGAAAACTTAAAATTGAAAAATTTTGTTTTCAAAAATGTACATTACAGTTTTCAAATTTGCAGAACATTTGTGAAAAGTGAGCGTGGACTTGATGTAGAGCAACATATGTGACAGATTTGCTGTACGTCACTGTATGTGCCAGTTTTCAATATATGTGCAACATATGTGAAAATGTGTTGCTGTACACACCAAAAGTAGCAAAATTGTTGCCAGGCATCGCTAGTTTATGAATTTTTGCCAACTTACTCAAAAATCCTTTAAAAAACACTGGATGGATGGATAAATGTAAAATTAAGAGTGTACATGCAGTATTATATGCTGCATGTAATGAAAAAATGGTGTAGAAAACTTGGGATTCATATTAAATAAAATAATTTTTTTTAATGTCACTGTGGCGATGTTTCAGGTGACAACTGCATATGTTACCTGTTTCCATAAGTTATTACCAATCTTGAAAAGTACTTGGTACTACTGTGAATTAAATCAATATTCCTGAAATTTGTGTGTACCATGCAATTGTTAGTAAGGATCTTGCATTAAAAAATATATATATATAATTTTTCATTTCATTAATTGATAAAGATTTGTAAAAGTGATTTATACATGCAGTTAGGTTGCCCTGTGTATGATGGGCTAAATGAAATTTCAAATGCAAATCACAGGGATGAAATGGAGATGCCCAGGCCATCACAGAGAAACTGAAAGACTGGTTTAGATGTACTCATGGCAGACTTAGATACAGCTCAATTGCCAGTCATTGGTGAATTAATCCAGTATGACCAACTGCTTGCACAATCTTTGGGTCAATACCAGCATCAACACTCCAAGGTGACCAAACAACTAAACAGTATCTGGCCAGGTGCCAAACCTGATTTATCTTATAGGTCTTATTTTGTGCACTTCCACCTTGCATCACATATACTAAGCCAAGTTTTCCTGCGCAGCTCTAGATTTTCCATTGCACCGCTTCACAGCTGCACTGCTTGGCTCAGCTGGACTGGAGTTTTTGGTGTTTTTGCTGCAGTCTGGAGTGTTGTAATGGCCTCCACAGGGTGCTTGGCAGTTAATTTTTACACTTTGCACTGACACTTGGAAGTTGTGCACATACAGTAAAAAATTTTGAGAAAATCTCTGGAAACATAAAAAGTCTATGTGATTTTTCCAAGCCTTTTTTCACATCTTTACTTTTCTTTTATCAGACTTTCACTCAAGTCCTCAATTCCATGGATAGATCCAGATAACTTTTGAGTTTTCAAAAAGGTTCATGCTTATGTTAAATTTTGTGACAGATTTTAATATGAAATGAAAACATTTCTGAAAACAATACTATAAAATTGTTTTTATTTTTTTTGTGCTAGTGTATTGAAATCGTCACAGTCAGTGTTCACTTGTTGTTCATTTTTTGGCTTTCATTTACATACAAAATCAGCTGTTTGAATTGCACTTGTGATTTTTTTTAAATTATAAAGTTGATTGTATAAAAATATCATTTTTTGAATTGCGGAAATGTTAATGAATTCAGTTGTTTTTTTTATGTGAAAAAATAAGGGCTTTTTACTGTGATAATGCAATAATTACAGATACAGGGATCTAATTATAAAAAATTATTAAATGTTTTGAGCATCACAACAATTTCTCCATCATCTTTGAACTTCTATCGCAAACCATGGTATCAAATGAAAGAAAACAAACTGGACATATATATGAGACGGATATCATCTACAATTTAAAACAAAATTTAAAAAAATATTTATAGTGAGAAAACAAATTAATTTAAAAAAAAATGTATCACAATGCTAAAAATATACAATGCAGTCCCAAAAATCAAGCATAATTTTCTGCATCACATGCTGCTTACAGCTTGTCCTACAAATGCATACTGATTCCACAAAAAATATTTTGTCTGCAGCATTTTACCGGAGTTTTCAAATATGTGTTCTACCGGCGGAACAATATAAAAAAACAAAGATGGCGGCCGTTTAGCTGATTACACAGAGTGTTTAAATGAATTTGAAAACTAAATAATGGGTTTTCACAAAGCGAACATTGAAAACCAGCTTGTGTGGTGCCATTGTAGAAAACACAAATGTGTTCTAAGCTTGGTTGTGACTTTTCGAAATTTTGTGTGAAAACTAGTGTGCATAGTAAACCACTAGTTGTGTGCAACCTTTACAGCCTGAGATGGAATAAAATTGATGGAACAAATTATTTGTTGTTTTTCTGGGTCGGTGGGGGGCAGTATCTGCTTGCTAAACACCTTCCCGGACAAGTTCACCACCCATTTTTTTATTTCACTTCGATTGTAATATCTCTGTCTATGGGATTGTTATAAAGCTGAAACTTCGAATATATAAAGTTGTAACACCCCCCTACTCTGCTTCAATGGGGGGAGGTGGGGCGACTCACTACAGGGTGGGTTGCCCTATATGCAACAATTTTTTGTGGCTTTTTCAGAGTCCCAAACAAGTACACCACCCACTTGATTAGTTACACTACGAGGGCCATATCTCCAGCTGTGAGGGCGATAGAAAGCTGAAATTTGGGGGATGTCTTGCAAACAACCCCCCTCACAATACACCAGTGGGTGGCCA
>OZ038459.1:4478265-4494544 GCA_964036195.1 Sphaerolaimus hirsutus | reverse complement strand
ACTTTACATTCTTCATTCCAGCATTAGTTTAAAAATATAATCATCATCTCAAACATATTCAGGGTCAAACAATGGCTGGGTGTAGTTACCATCCCAATGGAAACAGACGCCAACACACGCGCACTCAATACCGGGAACGTTTTTATGTATGGATTCAGATCGACCTAAGTTGAACGTACGTACGCACGCAATTACTAATTATTATGCCAATTCCGGTCGGATTATCTTATATTGATTTTGCGTGAACTTTTAGGGCACAGGCGTGACATCGAGTGACATTTCTCTGTGTGTGTATTTGCGGCAGTTTGTTGGGCGTACTGAAATTACAAAATATTACAAATACGGTAATTTACATAATATACATAAATGTTCAAATACATTTCCTTGTACTCACTGCAAAATCCTAGCAGAGTGATACATGTTTGGATGTCATGAATCAACTCGGCGGACATTACACTTATTATGGAAGCCTACCATAACACATCTGAATAATGAACCAAAATTGATACAGTTTTTTCATCATAATATTTCGTTTTTGCTATGGAATAATTAATTACGAAATTAATCACAAGATTTTATTCATCAAATTATGGTCCGCCGAGTATACACACTTACAAAATGCCACAAAATAAATACACAAATGTCACTCAATCATGCCTGTACACTAAAGTTCACGTAAAGACAATGTAAGATAATCCTACCAGAAGCGTAGGGTTCAAACGGGATCCCGATCCCGATCCCGGATCCCGTGAAATTCCGGGATTTACCAGTCCCGATCCCGATCCCGATCCCGAAACCCCAATCCCGATCCCGATCCTGATCCCGAAATCTCAAAAATACCAATCCCGATCCCGATCCCGATCCCGAAAGTTTTCAAATCCCGATCCCGATCCCGAGAAACTCCCAAGACCGGGATCCCGATCCCGGAAAAATTAGTGGAAATTATAAAAAGTGAAAAAATGACGTTTTTGCATGCAAAAAAGTGGGTGCAAACCCCCAGCGTCAATTTTATGCCACTTTTCTGGCATCCAACAGTGTTTTGAGACCTTTATGAACAACTGTGAATGCCAGAAAAATGGCCAAAATCTCTATCCCTAGAACCCAATCCCGATCCCGGAAAAATGCCTATCCCAATCCCGATCCCGATCCCGTGACCCCAATCCCGGCCAATCCCGATCCCGATCCCGATCCCGAAATCTCAAAAAACCAATCCCGATCCCGATCCCGATCCCGAAACCCCAATCCCGATCCCGATCCCGATACCGAAATCTCAAAAAGTGAATCCCGATCCCGATCCCGATCCCGAAAAGTCAATCCCGTTTGAACCCTACAGAAGCGGCCTTGATGCACGCCGCCACTGACCTCTCAAATGCAAGACCAATTAAGGCGGAGCAAAAACTATTAAGAATCCCAGGTCCTAAGTCGGCGTGTGCGCTTGGGTCTCGCATTGGGATGGTAAGTGGAATACGCCCAAACAATCGGCATGCTGCTGGTAACAGCGGCAACTGGCTTGACTCCAATCTGTCAATTCACAGATCCCAAAGCCACGGTCAGTCGGGCTTAAAGTTGTGACATCTACCGTATTTCCTAGAAATACCCCCGGGGGTGATTGTTTCAGAGTGAGAATTTTGAGGGGGTTAAACGAGGGGGGGGGGGGGTATTTCGAGGGGGGGCTTATTTTTTCGCGAAATCACGTTTTAGTACTCACGCGAAATTTTTTGAACCCCCAGTACTAAAAAGTTGGTTGTCACGTACGCAGACGTCGAAAAATGCGACAATAAGCACCATGTATAAGGGTCTACCGTATTTTCTCGAAATACCCCCCCCCCTCGAAATACCCCCCCCCCTCAAAATGGGCACTATGACTTTGTAGTCCAGGAAATGCATAACAGACGTTCAAAACACTTACTGTGTTACATTAGAACATTGTCTACATCATTTAATAAGGCTGTAAAAACTTATAAATGGTGGTTATTGTTGCATTTTTCACGTTTTTCTTACAAAATTTTCACTCTGAAAAATAACCCCCTGGGGGCTAATTTGAGGAAATACGGTGTACACTTTTTTTAGTATGTAGATTGTGAAAACGCTGTTCTGACGTGACACAGTCATTGCCAGATCACAAACCGCAGTTTTGGCATGTACATTCTGTCTTCACGCAATTTGGGGGGGGTATTTCGAGGGGGTGGGTAATTATTTCATAGTCGCCATTTTGATGGGGGATATTTTGAGGGGGGTATTTCGAGGAAATACGGTACATTAATTTGTTTTATTCTTAAAGCGGGAATTAGAGCTCAGCGTCGATTCGACGTGAAATGATGACGTGAAATGTCGTCGTGAAATTAATTACACGAGTGTGGATCATGCTACGGGTCTACAATTTTCTAAGGATAATATATGAATCAATACCTTAATCGTGTCCAATACTGAGTGTTATCAGCCACAACTAGAGCGAATTGAAAAATTCAATTTTTATCATTTCACGTCATCATCATTTCACGTCACAGTGTCAGGGAACAACTTGACATTTCACGTCAGACTGCAGCTTGCAATAGACCCGTAGCATGATTGTAGAAAATTGTAGACCCGTAGCATGATCCACACTCGTGTAATTAATTTCACGACGTCATTTCACGTCATCATTTCACGTCGAATCGACGCTGAGCTCTAATTCCGGGCTAACGTTCAGGCCAATAATATGTATCCTACTAGGTATTTATGTTATCTAAAAGTTGTTTACAAAGTGTCATTATTTTTGAAAGTACTTTTCCATTACGAAAGTCCCAATCTCCCGAATGCCTATCGTATATCCTCGAATAAGTACACTCCCTTGAATAACTCCCCGCTCGAATATCTCCCCATCTGTATGCTGGGTGAGGTAAAAATGACCACGAGAATGACCCTCCCCACGAGAAAATCCAACTTCTCTGACAAGTGGTAGAGACATAATATCTGAAAAACGTTTTATGTTATGGAAAAACGGTTATGGAACTAATGTAGGCTGATTCTTTCAATATATTGATCATTAATTTTACTAAATATTCTGACAAAAAATAACTCATCCCTTCGAATCCCCCCTCAAAAAACTTCCCCCTAAAAAACTTCTGATACAAAAAACTCCCCCTGGGACTTATTCAAGGATATGTGGTAATTTGTTGTTGACAACATTTTTCCTTTTTGCCCACAGTCAAATTGGTACATCAAAGGAAGGGACACATCTGCACATGAGGCAGCCATCATATCCACATTGCAACATTGTGGCTTGAGTAAGTTTGCTGAAGAATTTTTTCGTGCTCCTGAAAAAAGGTGCCAATGGCGCCCTAGAATGACACTATTGGCCCTGCGCACACTAGTTTTCACACGAAATTGAGAAAACTCGTAAATGAGCTTTGAACGTGTTTGAGCTTTCCACAATGCTTCATTTTTGATCTCCGCCAACTGTAGTTAACGGCCACCTCATTGTAGAAAACTCAAACGTGTTCTAAGCTGAGTTGTGAGTTTTCGAAATTTCGTTTGAAAACTAGTGTGCACTGGCACATTCAACCACTAGTTGTGTGCGACCTTTGCAGCCTGGGATGGAATAAAAGTGATGGAACAAATTCTTTGTTGTTTTTCTGGGTGGTTGGGGGGGCGGTATCTGCTTGCCTTAAGCAATGCAAAGCTACCGTATATCCTTGAATAAGACCCCAGGGGCGTTATTTTTTCGTCAGAGGTTTTGGAGGGGGGAGTTATTCAAGGGAGGGTACTATTCAAGGGGGGAGTTATTTTTTCCTCAGAACTTCCAGGAAAACTTTCACTTTATTCATTGTTTGTATGCATTCCGTCAACACATATAATGCAGAAAATGACCAGTTCAACACTAACAAAACAACGTATCCATCCTAAAATTCGTGTTCAATCATCTAAACCTAAACATATCATAGGCTAACATTCTTTTGTATTTTTCGTTTCACACACCAAACCCCATTCGATGAATCAGCCCAGACATAGCTTTATTTTTCTGTTTGTCTCGTTTTCATTTTCGTGTGTTGCTCATCGATCGTTTTACCCAGAGGGGGACTTATTCAAGAGGGGGGAGTTATTCAAGGGGGGGCGTTATTTTTTCCTCACCTGGCCAACAGGGGGGTGTTATTCAAGGGGGGTATTATTCAAGGGGGGGGTCTTATTCAAGGATATACGGTAAATATTAACGGTGCCAAACTGTCTGGTGAACAATGTTTCAATTGTTAAGTGTTTATTCAAATTGATTTTTTTGCCCAAAAAACGTTTAGAATTACAGTTTGAATAAAATTTCACGCTCTCGTTGCTCTACGGTTCAAAATTCATCAACGTTTCAGTATCGGGGTCAGGATTAGTGATGTAAAAGCGCCCTGGCGCTTTTGGCGCTTGCATTATCTTGCTGTGGTGCCATTGGCGCTTTATTTTGGATTTAATGTGAAAATAAAATAAATATTGTTCATTTTAGACTTGAAAAGTGAAAAGTCCGTCAATTTTAAATCGAGATGATTTTACATCAAAACTTATTTCTGCTTCTGGCAAAATTTCAGCAATTTTTCCATTTTCCGGCAAAATTCAGCAATTTTTCCGTTTCCGTGTAAATTTCATTTGTCCGTTTTCAGGCCTTGTATTCCGTTTTCCGGCCACTGAATTTTTTTTTCTATTTCCGTTTTCCGGCAGGTGCAAATTTTTTTCCGTTTTCATTTTCCATAACGACACTTTCGCCACTCTATTCTCAGACCGGTGTACGGCGTCGTGCAGCCGGCTGCCCACGTGCGCGAGTCTGTCGCACAGCACCGGCCTGCGCCAGTGCCGGCTGCACTACGTCGAGTTCAACGCCACCAAGCTGCCCCCCGTGCACAGCCCCGGCTTCGACTGGTGGGAGAGATGAGTGCATTGACAGTGGCCTTTGGCGCGGCTACTTGTGAACGTCGACAACCCCCCCCCCCTCCCTGCCCCCAAACAGACTGGTATTTTTGCCAGACTACAGACAATTTTACTTAATAAATTAACACCAAATTCAATTACCCAATTTGATAATGGACTTAGAACACGATAAGATTATGATGACATAAAAATATATTAGCTGCAATTAGTGATGGAATGGCGCCATGGCGCTGGCGCCATTTGAGGGCGCCATGGCGCCATTGGCGCTTGGCGCCCTTTTTCTGTGGCGCCCTTGGCGCCTGGCGCCCACATTCTTAAAGGCGCCATGGCGCCCTTGGCGCTTGGCGCCCTTTTTCCGTGGCGCTCTTGGCGCCTGGCGCCCTGCTTTAGAAGGGCGCCAAAAAGGCGCCAGCAGGGTTTCACGGTGAGTGCTGTGTAAACGAAAAAAAATGAAAAACGCATCTGTGGATGATCTAAATTCGCCAGAAAAATGGACGGAGTGGTGTCAGTGGGTGAAAATCTTTCGTCCAACGGTTCATCAGATCTGTCTGACGGATCAGAAGACAAGAATGATGGACCGTCTAAATTGCCAAATCATAAATAAACGGATTTAAATCGTTGCAATTAGGAAACATTGTTTGGACAGGTCTATTTGTAATGAATGGATTGTTGTCAAATGACAATTTCCATTGCGTTTGAATTCATCATGTGGATTTTATTCAAAAATTTTTTTGTTGCTAGCCTTGTTTTTGTTCATTATATCCTGGAGAACGCGAATTAAGAAGTGAATGCGCGTACAATGGTGCTGTAGAAACATTTTTAGCACACGCATGGTGTTGTAGGCACTTTTTTATCCTGGCGCCCTTGGCGCCTGGCGCCCTATTTTCCAAATGGCGCCATGGCGCCCTTGGCGCTTGGCGCCCTCTTTCCGTGGCACCCCTGGCGCTTGGCGCCCACTTTCCGAATGGCGCCATGGCGCCCTTGGCGCCTGGCGCCATTTTTTCTGGCGCTTTTCCATCACTAGCTGCAATGCAGGGGCTCAGTATTTAGGTTTTTTCAATAAGACTGATTCGCAATTCACAAGAGTGACATCTCATGTGAAAACCAGCTGAAATAACAATAACATTTTTAAAGTAAGTGTGCCTTATAAATAAAACGTATCTTGATGTAAAACTGGATGTTTTGTGTGGTACTTGGTGATAATTTACGAGTACTTTAGGAACAACAGTTAAAGGGGTTGCTTATCTATCTGCTTAGCTGTGCTGTGCAGTGTTCTCTAACATTTTGAAGTACTATTTACAATAGTGCCTGTCACCTAGTGTAAGTGATACATGTGTAACGATGGCAAAAAAAAGATTCGAAAATTCGAAAATACTTTCAAATTTTTGAATTTTTTCATAATTTTCGAATTTTTATTTCACCCCTGGAAAAAACACTTAAAAATCGATTTATTTTCTATAAAATTCAAAAATTCAAAAATTTAAAAATTCAAAAATAGTTTTCGAATTTTTCAGGTAATTCAAGGCAACAAAACACAGTCTTAAGTTCAGCGTGCTAAATAAAGCGACAATTGATATGCACTGGGTCTGAAAAAATCTCATGAAATGAAAAAACACATTAAAAAACATTGAAATGGCATCCCTGGCGCAGCGGTGAGCCCCATCAAATCCGTTCAGGAGTGCACACTGCACAGAGCCGCCCAAACAATTAGAAAGAACCGCGGCGAAGTACTCCCGCGGATATGGAGCGATTACAGCTCGGGCGTAAAATTCCAGCGTAAAATTCCATCGCAAAATTGATTACATAAAAGTGGATGATGATACAGGTCTGCAATTTTTCATGGAGAATATGTTTATAAATACCTTCATTGTGCCCTAGGGTCATCATCCACAGTCACTGCAATTTGATTGTGGAAATTCAAAAATTTTTATTTTACGCTGGAATTTTACGCCAGCTGAAGAAAAATCAATTCTACTCTATGTCATTGCATGCAATCACCTGGCGTAGAATTGACTTTTCTTCAGCGGGCGTAAAATTCCAGCATAAAATAGAAATTTTTGAATTTCCACAATCAAATTGCAGTGACTGTGGATGATGACTCTCTGACACAATGAAGGTATTGATAAACATATTCTCCATGAAAAATTGCAGACCTGTATCATCATCCACTTTTATGTAATCAATTTTGCGATGGAATTTTACGCTGGAATTTTACGCCCGAGCTGTAATCGTAGCAATACAGATGCCAGTTCAAAAAATCGCTCGCGGGTCTTCCGAAGGGCAGTCACACAAACGTTTTTTGGAAGGCATTCAGCCCCAGCGAAAATGATGCAAGCTGATCCACATACCTTATTTCCCCGAAATACCCCCTCGCAATACGCCCCTTTCGTAATACCACCCCCCTCAAAATGGGCACTATGAATTTATCAACTCCCCCCCCTCGAGATACACCCCCTCGTTAAACCCCCCCTCAACATTTCCACTCTGAAAAAATAAACTCCCCGGGGGGTAATGTGAGGAAATACGGTAAGTGTTTCTACCATTTGTCATGTTAAAGTGAAGTGAAACTGTCATGTCATGCTTCATTTACAGTGAAATTAAGGTTAAAAGGGGCTCCAAACATGAAAACAATCCCAAAACTGTGTTTTAAGCTTCAAATTCAATATTTTTCCCAAAAAATTCCAAAATTGTCAAAAAAAATTTGAAAATTTGAAAATTCAAAAATTAAATTCAAAATTTGAAAATTAATTTGGGAAAAAATTCAAAAATTTGAAAATTAATTTTAGAAAAAACACTTAAAAATTTAAATACTTTTTTCTGTGAGGTTTGCCATCGTTATACATGTGAGCTATTTTTTTTAGTTTGGGCATGTACCTAATCTGCATTCTTTGACACGTTTTGTATCTTTGATGAGCACTTTCACATTCATCTCATTCCATACTTGATTTTCAATATTCGTGATATAGGAATCATTTCGACATGTTCGTGATTGGCAGTGCGAGGGTGCGGTTGTTCATTTTGCTATATCATATTACTCGTTTGATGCGCGCCAGCAGAGTGGTAATAAAGTTGATTTGATTTGATTTGACAATAAATCCATGCAATCTAGGTCACAAGCTTTCACTAGTGATGTACAAGGCACCGGAAGATATGACACCTCAACGCCGGCACCTCTCCATACATTACAAAGGGCACCTGGCAGGGCACCTTGTGGCACCGCACCAGGTTGGAGAAGGTTCCAAAGTAATTCTTGGGTAGTTTCTTAGTCACTGCACATTTGGAATGGCTAACGATGGCAAACCCTCTGAAAACGTGTTTTTTCCTAAATGAATTTTCAAATTTTCAAATTTTTCCTCAAATTAATTTTCGAATTTCGAATTTAATTTTTGAATTTTTGAATCTTTTTGGGTTATTTTCGAATTTTTTTACATACTTTTCAATTTTTTTGCAAAAAATATTGAATTAAGAGCTTTGAGCCGTTAAGTAGTTATGTTGAAATAGTTATCGGTGCTTGGTGCATTCCTGCACATAGCTCAATGTGACCGGGTCCACCCATAGCTGGAATTGTGGGTGGCTGTTATGGGGGGGGGGTCCACCTGACTTTTGTGTCATTCCATTCTGTTGTACATTTTTATCTATATATTTACCATAAATCCTTCAATAAGTCCGCCTCAAATAACTCACCCTCGAATAAGTCCCCTCAAAAATAACTGATAACAAATAACCCCCCCCTGGGGGAGTTATTCAAGGATATACAGTATATGATGGCATGTTCAGAAAAATTTATTTTACACATTGAAATACTGGGTCAAATTGTATAACTAATTTATACATCACTAATCCAACCTCAAAAATGGAATCTACATGTTCTGCAGATCATTTTAAGTATTTAACGGTCCAAATCGGCCAAGAAATGACTGAGTTATTAAGCTTCAAAGTCAACTAGCCAGATCTGCCATGTAAAATCAACACGTTTCTATAAATAGACGCTCCCCCTTCTTGGGACTGGGGGACGATTCAAGGAAACGAAACAATTTGGTTGAGTGCAACAGAATGTGGCGACACAAAGTCTGGTGGACCCACCCCTAAAATGCCTTCCCTGATTCCAGCGCTGTGTTCGCCATGGATACCATTTCAACGTTCATTGACGTTTTTTTCTGTTTCGATAGACTTTTCCAGACGCACTGCGTATCAATTATCGATCGATTTAGCACATAGAACCTAAGAATGTGTTTTATTTCCTTGAATTCCCTGAAAAATACGATAACTATTTTCGAATTTATGAATTTTCGATTTTTTTCAAAAAAAATCGATTTTTAAGTGTTTTTTCCAGTGGTGGAATAAAAATTCGAAAATTCCAAAAATATTTTCAAATTTTTGAATCTTTTTTGCCATCGTTTGGAATGGCATATTTACATTAATTCTCTACCAATTTTGATGGTTGAGCACTTAAAATAATCAGAATGATATGGCAATCCCTTGAACTAAGGTCAAATCTAAGGCTAAGGACAATCAGGTCAAATACTGGGTCAATATGGTATGGCAAGAATGATATGGCAATCCGAGAAATACTGGGTCAAATTGTATAACTAATTTATACATCACTAATCCA
This sequence comes from Sphaerolaimus hirsutus, assembly GCA_964036195.1. Classification (NCBI taxonomy): domain Eukaryota; kingdom Metazoa; phylum Nematoda; class Chromadorea; order Monhysterida; family Sphaerolaimidae; genus Sphaerolaimus; species Sphaerolaimus hirsutus. The sequence goes on along the minus strand of OZ038459.1, from coordinate 4,485,048 downwards.
ACCTCAAAAATGGAATCTACATGTTCTGCAGATCATTTTGAGTATTTAACGGTCCAAATCGGCCAAGAAATGACCAAGTTATTAAGCTTCAAAGTCAACTACCGTATTTCCTCGAAATACCACCCCCCCTTGAAATACCCCCCCCCCCTCGTTTGACCCCCCCCCCTCTCGGGACCACTATGAAACACCCACCCCCCCCCCCCCTCGAAATACCCCCCCCCAATTGAGTGTAAAGGGAACGTACATGACAATAACTGTAGTTTGTGTTCTGTGTACTGCAGAACACATCAACACCTATACAATTTCGAGAGAACTGCACGCTAAGGATGCTTCAATGCAAAAGATAGGAGGCACAATCACAGGCCTCATTGTGCCCGATTCGTGTGTGTTTTTGCACACAATGCAGTCACTATTTATTAGTACAAATGCCCTTTACAAACACGATCCACAATCTTGACAAACAGGGTTAGTAGATGGCAAAGTTGCTTCCCAAGAATGCAATTGCACATGTATAGGGGGTTGACCTGAGTTTTTAGGGGCTGAGTTTACAATTCAGGGTTGAGTTGATGGGTGTTAATAAATTAGGGTTGAGTTGACAGAAGTTTAAAGATAAGGGGCTGTTGACACAAGTTTACAAATTAAAGGCTGAGTTTATGGGAGTTGAGTTGATGGGTGTTTGCCAAATTAGGGACTGAGTTTATGGGAGTTAACAATAACATTACCATAATCCTTAAGTGAGGCCCCCGGGGCTAAACAATATAAATTGTGATATAATGCATTTGTGGGTTACTGATTACAATGATTAGAAATATGCACTCCATTCTGACAGTACATTACGATAACCCTGAAATTGAACCCAAAATGGGGCCAAAACTTTCAAATTGTGAATTGATGCATTGTGGGTTTCTAATTGCACTGATTTGATATATGCACTCCATTGACACTACATTATCATAACCCGAAAAATGAACCCATGGGGCCAAATACTTTCAATTTGAGAAATGATGCATTTTCGGGTTTCTGATTGCACTCATTTGAAATATGCACTTCATTTTGACACTACATTACCATAACCCTGAAAATGAACCACTGGGGCCAAAAACTTTCAATTTGTGAAATGATGCATTTTTGGGTTTCTGATTGCACTGATTTCAAATTTGGGTTTCTGATTGCACTGATTTGATATATGCACTCCATTTTGACACTACATTACCATAACCCTCAAAATGGACCCATGGGGTTAAATACTTTCAATTTGAGAAATGATGCATTTTCGGGTTTCTGATTGCACTGATTTGAAATATGCACTTCATTTTGACACTACATTACCATAACCCTAAAATGAACCCCCTGGGCCAAAAACTTTCAAATCATAAAATGATGGATTGGTGGATTTCTGAGTGTAGTGATTTCAAATATGCCCAGGGCTTAAAAAATCAGAAATTGTGAAATGATTCAATGTGGGTTTCTAATTGCACTGATTTGAAATATGCACTCCGTTTTGACACTACATAACCCTGCAAACTACATAACCATAACCCTGAAAATGAACCTCTGGAGCCCAAAACTTTCAATTTGTGAAATCATTCATTTTTGGGTTTCTGATTGCACTGATTTCAAATTTGGGTCTATGATTGCACCAATTTGATATATGCACTCCATTTTGACACTACATTACCATAACCCTAAAAATGAACCCATGGGGCCAAATACTTTCAATTTGAGAAATGATGCATTTTCGGGTTTCTGATAGCACTCATTTGAAATATGCACTTCATTTTGACACTACATTACCATAACCCTAAAAATGAACCCCCTGGGCCAAAAACTTTCAAACCATAAAATGATGGATTTGTGGGTTTCTGAGTGTAGCAATTTCAAATATGCCCAGGGCTTAAAAAATTAGAAATTGTGAAATGATTTGATGTGGGTTTCTAATTGCACTGATTTGAAATATGCAATCCTTTTTGACACTACATAACCCTGAAAACTACATAACCATAACCCTGAAAATGAACCTCTGGAGCCAAAAACTTTCAATTTGTGAAATCATTCATTTTCAGGTTTCTGATTGCACTCATTTGAAATATGCACTTCATTTTGACACTACATTACCATAACCCTAAAAATGAACCCCCTGGGCCAAAAACTTTCAAACAATAAAATGATGGATTTGTGGGTTTCTGAGTGTAGCCATTTCAAATATGCCCAGGGCTTAAAAAATTAGAAATTGTGAAATGATTCGATGTGGGTTTCTAATTGCACTGATTTGAAATATGCAATCCATTTTGACACTACATAACCCTGAAAACTACATAACCATAACCCTGAAAATGAACCTCTGGAGCCAAAAACTTTCAATTTGTGAAATCATTCATTTTCAGGTTTCTGATTGCACTCATTTGAAATATGCACTTCATTTTGACACTACATTACCATAACCATAAAAATGAACCCCCTAAGCCAAAAACTTTCAAATCATAAAATGATGCATTTGTGGGTTTCTGATTGTAGCGATTTCAAATATGCACTACATTACTAAAACCCTGAAATTGAAACCCTAGACCCAAAAATTTCTAATTGTGAAATGATGCATTTTGCAGGTTTCTAATTGCACTGATTTGAAATGACTCAAAATCAACTCTACATTACTGTAAGCCTTAAATTGAACCCATGGGGCTAATAAATAAGAAATTGTGAAATGATGCATTTGTGGCTTTTTGATTGCCTTGATTTGAAATATGCACTTCATTTTGACACTACATTACCATAACCCTGAAAATGAACCCCCAGGACCAAAAATTTTCAAATCATAAAATGATGTGTTTGTGGGTTTCTGATTGTAGCAATTTCAAATATGCACTCCATCTTGACACCACGTTACTAAAACCCTGATAATGAACCCCTGGGCACAAAAACTTTCAATTTGTGAAATGATGCGTTTGTGGGTTTTTTATTGCAGTGATTTGAGATGTGCACTCCATTTCTACTGTACATTACCATAACCTTTTAAGTCTAACCCCTGGGGCTAAAAAATTGAAAATTGTGAATTGATGCATTTGTGGATTGATGATAGTGATTTTTTGAAATATTCATACCATGTTCACACTACATTACCATAAACCTGAAAATGAGTTTACTGGAGTTTCCAAATTAGGGACTGAGTTTATGGGAGTTTCCAAATTAGGGGCTGAGTTAATGGGAGTTTCCAAATTAGGGGCTGATTTTAAGGGAGTTTCCAAATTAGGGGCTGAGTTTATGGGAGTTTCTAAATTAGGGGCTGAGTTTATTTGAGTATCCAAATTAGGGCTGAGTTTACAGCAGTTTCCAAATTATGGGTTGAGTTTACAGGAGTTTCCAAAATTGGGGGCTGAGTTTATGGGAGTTTTCAAATTAGAGGCTGAGTTTATGGGAGCTTACAAATAAGGGGCTGAGTTTATGGGAGTTTGCAAGTTAGGGGCTGAGTTTACGAGAGTTTGCAAGTTAGGGGCTGAGTTTATAGGAGTTTCCAAATTAGGGGCTGAGTTTACAGGAGTTTCCAAACTAGGGGCTGTGTTTACAGGATTTAGAGGGGGTCCCCATGGGGTGCCATTTTTGGGGGGTCTCAAGGGGGTGCCATTTTCTGGAGGTACATATGGGGGTGCCATTTCAAAGGGGGTCCACATGGTATGCCATTTTTTGGGTGGTCCCCAGGGGTGCAATTTTTTGGTGGTCCTCAGGGGGGTGCTATATTTTTTTTTGTGGGGGAGGTCCATAGGGGGTGCCATTTTGGGGGGTCCCCAGGGGGGTGCCATTTTTGGAGAGTCCCCAGGGGGAGCCAACTTTGGGTGGGTCCCCAGGGGGTGCCATTTTTGTGGGGGTTCCTAGGGGGTGCCATGTTTGGGGGTCCCCAGGGGGTGCTATGTTTGGGGGGTCCCAATGGGTGCCATTTTCGGGGGGTCCCTAAGGGGTGCAATTTTTTGGTGGTCCTCAGGGGGTGCCATATTTGTGGGGCCCTAGGGGGTCCCATTTTTGGGTGGTTCCCTGGGGGGTGCCACTTTTGGGGGGTTCCCCGGGGGGTGCCATTTGGAGGGGGGTCCCCATTGGGGTGTCAGTTTTTGCAAGCCTCTGAGTAGTGGGTACCTATAGCAGGATTCTCTCCAACCTTCAGTTGGGTTTTGTGGTTCTCTACAATTAATACCACAAGGATTTACAAACACAAAAAGAACAGCAAAGCACAAATGTAACCAATTGAAGATTACAACAAAGTTTGACACCTTGCAAAAACCACACTATCATATCACAAAACCTATACCACACAGAATGCACACTGCACACCATCATATCAAATCGCAAACTGTCCACATTTTACTACCAAGTTTCATGCCCAACCATTTTACAGAAGTTTACAAAAATCCATTCCAAAACATTGCATCTTTGGTATTGGTCTTGTTATTGTTGGTACATTACATACCACATTTCAAAACACATGCCTAGCATGTGGGCAAACTTAACTAAAGTATCATATTTTCTCCAATGGTATTAATTGTAGAGAACCACAAAACCCGACTGAAGGTCGGAGAGAATCCTGCTAGTGTTAAAACAATGTCGGTGTCACGTTAGAACAGTGTACATACCATCTACATACTAATATTAGTCTACAGAACCTTATAAATGGCAGTTTTTGTTGCATTTTTCGACGTCTGCGTACGTTTCAGACGACAATTTTGAACTTGGTTTTCAAAAATTTTCTTGTGAAATAATAACCCCCCCCCCCCTCAAAATACCCCCCCCCCTCGTTTAACCCCCCCCTCAAAATACCCCCCCTCGTTACAACCCCCCCCCTCTCGGGACCACTATGAAACAATCACCCCCCGGGGGGTATTTCGAGGAAATACGGTAGCCAGTTCTGCCATGTAAAATCAACACGTTTTTATAAATAGACACCCCCCCTTCTTGGGACTGGGGGACGATTCAAGGAAACGAAACAATTTGGTTGAGTGCAACAGAATGTGGCGACACAAAGTCTGGTGGACCCACCCCCTAAAATGCCTTCCCCGATTCCAGCGCTGTGTCTGCCATGGATACCATTTCAACGTTCATTGACGTTTTTTTCTGTTTCGATAGACTTTTCCAGACGCACCGCGTATCAATTATCGATCGATTTAGCCCATAGAACCTAAGAATGTATTTTATTTCCTTGAATTCCCTGAAAAATTCGAAAACTATTTTCGAACTTATGAATTTTCGAATTTTTTCAAAAAAACAATCGATTTTTAAGTGTTTTTTCCAGTGGTGGAATAAAAATTCGAAAATTCCGAAAATATTTTCGAATTTTTGAATTTTTTTTTCCATCGTTAGGAATGGCATATTTACATTAATTCTCTACCAATTTTGATGGTTGAGCACTTCGAATAATCATAATGATATGGCAATCCCTTGAACTAAGCAATCAGAATGATTACAAATGATAGCAATTATTCAATATGCTCCAATACACATACCGTATTTCCTCGAAATACCCCCTGGGGGTGATTGTTTCAGAGTGAGAATGTTGAGGGGGGGGGGTAGTGATGTGAAAAGCGCCAGAGTTTTGGCGCCAAGCGCCAAAAGCGCCATGGCGCTTTTCCATGTGTGGCGCCAGGCGCCAATGGCGCCAGATGATTTTAGCGCCAGGCGCCAAAAGCGCCATGGCGCTTTTCCGGAGTGTAGCGCCAAGCGCCAATGGCGCCAGAGAACAATGGCGCCAAGCGCCAATAGCGCCAGCGCCAAAAATTTCTTTATACTTATCTGTAACGATGGCAAACCCCCCGAAAAAAAGTATTTAAATTTTTAAGTGTTTTTTCCAAAATGAATTTTCGAATTTTCGAATTTTTCCTCAAGTGAATTTTCAAATTTCGAATTTAATTTTCGAATTTTCGAATCTTTTTGGGCAGTTTTCGAATTTTTTTGGGGTATTTTCGAATTTTTTTGAGTAATTTTCGAATTTTTTTTGGGAAAAATATTGAATTAAGAGCTTTGAAGCTGTAAATTAGTTACGTTGAAATAGTTATGGGTGCTCGATGCATTCCTGCACATTCCTCAATTGACTGGGTCCACCCATAGCTGGAATTGGCGGTGGCTGTACTGGGAGGGGGGGGATCACCAGATTTTTGTGTCATTCCATTCTGTTGTGCATTTGCTGATTTTGATGTCATTCAAGTATGTTGGGGTTTGGGTCTGGGTATGACCATTTTTTTGGTTTTCCTCAAATATAATCTCCCAGTCCCAAGTATAAGGGGTGGCGTCTATTTATGATAATTTCACATGGCCGATCTGGCTAGTCGAATTTGAAGATTATAACTTAGGTGAATAACTATAATTTGTATGCAACGTAAAAACTATTATTTTTTTTGTCATAGTTGATGCATCGCTCAAAAAGTACATACCGTATTTCCTCGAAATACCCCCCCCCCCTCGAAATAACCCCCCCCTCGTTTGACCCCCCCCCCCCTCTCGAGACCACTATGAAACAATCACCCCCCCCTCGAAATACCCCCCCCCAAATTGAGTGTAAAGGGAACGTACATGACAATAACTGTAGTTTGTGTTCAGTGTATTGCAGACAACAATGGGTAAGTTATCAAATAAAAAACACTTTCTGTGTTTTGAGTTTTCAAAAATGAATACCTGTGTTTTGAGTTTTTTTCATGAAAAAAACTTGATTTTCCGTGTTTTATTTCAGTGTTTTTAAAAAAAACTCAAGTTTTCCTGTAAAAACTCAAGTTTTTTGGTAAAAACTCAAGTTTTTTAGTAAAAACTCAA
>OZ038459.1:4464762-4478065 GCA_964036195.1 Sphaerolaimus hirsutus | reverse complement strand
AAACTGCAACTATACTTGAACATGTACATCGTTGAAGCCTTCAACGTATCTGAACTACTTACCCATCCCAAAACACCTCATCTTAAATTTCAACAAAAAATCACGTTCAAGAGAAAATGGGTTCATATGGAGATGCCTAGCGCCCAATATCCTGGGCACTGGCTTAAGGGACCCTCCACTCTGTCAGTGGACACTGGCATGCTAAGTACACTGCCTTGTCTCCAATACCACACCAAAACTTGACAGCAGCAAAATCTTTTTTTTCATCGAATCATCACATTCTTTTGCAAAAACCATGTCAGCTCATCAGAAACATGAACAGACTCATGTAAATACATATCAAAATACTATACACATATACATTATGTATGTTCATACTCACATTGTTCAGTTCAAATCATGTGCCTGAGAAAAACTCAAAAAACATTTCCGTATTTTCTGTGTTTCCGTGTTTCCGTGTTCTCTGAAAAAAAACTCATTTGAGTTTCCGTGTTTTTCAAAATTGCTGAGTTTCCGTGTTTCCGTGTTAAACAAAAACACGGAAACTCATTGAGTTTCCGTATTTAATATGTGTGTTTTTGCCATCGTTGATTGCAGAACACATGTTAAAACAATGTCGGTGTCACGTTAGAACAGTGTACATACCATCTACATACTAATATTAGTCTACAGAATGTTATAAATGGCGGTTTTTGTTGCATTTTTCGACGTCTGCGTACGTTTCAGACGACAATTTCGTACTTGGTTTTCAAAAATTTTCTTGTGAAACAATAACCCCCCCCCCTCGAAATACCCCCCCTCGTTTAACCCCCCCCCCTCTCGGGACCACTATGAAACAATCACCCCCCGGGGGGTATTTCGAGGAAATACGGTAGATCATATTGCGCTTTTTTGGCGCTTTTTAAATCGCTATCGCCAAGCGCCAATGGCGCCACAGCATTATAGCGCCAAGCGCCAAAAGCGCCATGGCGCTTTTGACGTTCACAGCGCCAAGCGCCAATGGCGCCACGGCAGAAAGGCGCCAAGCGCCATGGCGCTTTTGCCGCTTGGCGCTAAAACGCTCTGGCGCCATTGGCGCTTGGCGCCGGTATCTGAGAAAGCGCCATGGCGCTTTTTGCGCTTGGCGCCATTTTCTGGTGGCGCTATTGGCGCCTGGCGCCGGCATTTTAAATGGCGCCAAAAAAGCGCCAACCGTGATTTTAAAAATTGTTATGAGTGAGTGAAATTGACAATCCAGATGATAACTTTTTAGAGCATCTGAATAAATATTGGTAAATATGAGGGTGTTATGGGACATTACCATTCATTAACATTGATCAGGTAATATTTGGGGACCAATTTGGGGACTACACAGAATAAAAGCAGAGGTGTTAAAATGTGTTTACTTTTTACTCTAGAGGTCCTCATATTTGGATTTGGACTGTAATAATGTACTGGTATTTTAAGAATTTTATTTTAATGGTATTTTATTTTAATTTTATCATTTTATGTCTTCTAATCACCTCAAATAATTTCCTTTCTTGAATAGTTCCTCCTTAAAGAAGGTGAACGAAATAATAATTTCGCAGGGCAATTAGCAAATAAAATATTTGCTCTGGATATATGTATCTTTTGAGTAAATGTAAATACATTTTAACAATAAATTGCTCTGTATAGCAAAAGAAAAATGCTATAAAATCTCAAATAAGTTCTCTCCCTAGAATAATCCAACTGTTAGCCAAATGAGAATGAAATGAATGTCCCTTGAATAACTGCACCTTTTAGCTGTGTGAGGAACAAAGAACTCCCCATTGAAAGCCCCCCAGTCGCAATGTTTGGCTGAAAAATGTCCTAGGGAGATTTTAACAATGTATGAAACATTATAGTTGTTGATTGAACTTTAATGGCAAAAGCAAAATCGACTACTATGACATCAGTGGTACATCACAGTTATGAATTCATTATTCTGCAAACGAATTGCATCAATAATTTTTGGCGCTGGCGCTATTGGCGCTTGGCGCCATTGCCCTCTGGCGCCATTGGCGCTTGGCGCTGAGGTCCAGAAAAGCGCCATGGCGCTTTTGGCGCTAGGCGCTATTTTGCTCTGGCGCCATTGGCGCTTGGCGCTGGGGTTCAGAAAAGCGCCATGGCGCTTTTGGCGCTTGGCGCCAAAAGTCTGGCGCTTTTTCCATCACTATACAAGAGTATATTGACTTATTTAAGTGTGTAGCAATGTTCTAACGTAACAATTCATTGTTTTTAACGTGTGTTTTCATTGCCCCAATCACTAACCGCAGTTTTGTTATGCACGTTCTCTCTACACTCAATTTGGGGGGGGGGGGTATTTCAAGGGGGTGGGTAATTATTTCATAGTGTCCATTTTAAGGGGGGGGGGGGGTATTTCGAGACGGGGGTATTTCGAGGGGGGGGGTATTTCAAGGAAATACGGTAGTAGTCACTATTGTCTACTGTCCGGCGTCGATGCTGTGCAGAGAATGTATATTTTGTCATTAAAGCCGGAATTACAGGTCGGCGGCATTTGATGTGAAATGATGATGTCGTAAAATTGATTAGATCAAAATAGACATAGGTACAGCGTTGAAATTTCAGAATTTGATAGTTCTAGTAATTGTGTCTAATTTCCTAAAAAAATTGAGAAAATAATTATTATTTTATAAGTTATTAATTTTACGTCAAAATTTACACATTCTATGTCAACATTTCACGTCAAACATTTTACGTCACCAAAAAATTTTGTTGTTAAATTAATAACTACTTAAATAATGATTTTTTGTTAATATTTTTTTGGGACATTACACACAATTACTAGAACTATCTAATTCTAATTTCAATGCTGTACCTTTGTCTATTTTGATGTAATCAATTTTACGACGTCATCATTTCACATCAAATGCCGCTGAGCTGTAATTCCGGCTTAACTGACAACAAATTTTGAACAAAATAGTGTAAGTAACATGATATTTATGATTAAAAATACAACATAATTTTTGCTTCCCTCTTCAGATTGGGATTTCACTGTATAGATTACCTAGATTTCACAGTATATTTGATGGTAAGTTTTTCCAAAATAAGCTAAATCAATTGGGTATATATTGCTGTTTCTTAAAAACGTGACATGGTGTGGGCCACATGCTCAAAAAAACCACATGCTGTGGACAGAGTTTTTAGCATGACACCTCTGAAAATTGCAATGGCACCACAACGCACCGCATCAGCACCCTTCAGTGCCCAGCACTGGGTACCGAGCACCGGGTACCGGGCACCGGGCACCAGTACGCCGGTGCCTTTCCATCATTAGCTGTCACTCTGCAGCCTCAGTCAATGATTGACATGTGACCAATACCGTGTGTCAAAAACGAGAAAAAAGTCAAACAGGAGTCAAGTTTAAAAAGTGAATTTTCCATACGTATAGGTAGGTGTAAAGTCGATTTTTGAGAAGACTACTACATCTGTTTTTGTTAACGAGGTCTTGAATGAGAACAATATGATTAACTTCATCTCGTGACTATTTAATTATTGATCTTAATTATCAAAGCAAGCTAAGGGTCTATTAAGTTCATCAAATCAACATTAATGGCTGTTGTTTAGTTTACTGCTGCAGTTTTAGCCATATCATTAGAAAGCATATAAATACAATCAATGTTAGCTCTAAGATCTTATAATTAGTGGAAATTGAATGTCATGCTCTAGCTTTCACTTGCATTCATAGCTTTGTAATCCTTTTATCTTCATGCATGATATTTTGATTCTAACTTGTCAACTTTTATAATCTTAAGTGACATTTCACCAGCTAGTGTTTTATTTTTGGACCTCTTGGCTATTTTTCTACAAGCCTTGTTCCACACAGGTGACCTCATTCACACTGTCACTGTGCCTACATGGTTATCATTGAACATCCTCTATCTAATCTGCAGGAGGTGTCATATCACAATTGGACCATACGGGGCGATCCCACATACAGTTCTCACTAAGGGGAAGTATTCTTATAATACTTTCTCATTTTTGCATGAAACATGCAAATAAGGGCTTGACTTTTCCATAGAGATCATAGGCAGCGCAAGGTCCCAATTTGCGCTTGTGACATTCACTCTAGCCAAAATTTCACCTTGAAACACCTTTTAATTAGAGCCCTTATGTGAAGTTGGCAGTCAGCCAAATTTTTGGAAATCGCTATAAATATAGGTGAAATTGGTTAAAAATATGTACATAACCATGTATATAGATGAAAATAAACGTGTTTATAAAGGTGAAAATTGGCAAAATATAGCAGATTTTAGTGATTTTGAGCTAATTTTGAGCTCTCACTCTCATTTGTACATTACACGCTTGTGAATGTCACTATGTGACAATGAAATTTCTGCTTGTGACACCAAAAATCCTGCTTGTGACATTCACAAGCGCACAAGCACTTACGCCGCCTATAATAGAGATAGGATGCTATCACTGCATGACAAATTCATGCTTAATCCTAATTTCTTACTGTTCAGCAACTCTTTGCTAAATATATTTGAAGCATACTCTCATACTTTCTCACTGGTTGAAACAGGAATATATTGCTACCATTTAATAAAAGAATAGATAAAAATATGAGTAATTATGAAAGAGGACTAATTCTTAATTAGGGATATAAACTAAGCTCAAGTCGATTCTGCTTCAACTCAGGATCGAGGTAGTCAATTTGAATAACTTAGTTTAGCTACCGTATTACCTCGAAATACCCCCAGGGGGTTTATTATTTCGCCAGCAAAATTTTAGGGGGGGATAATTCGAGGGGGGGGTTTATTCGAGGGGGGGGTCTATTATTTCGCCAGAAATTTTCGGAAATTCCCCGAGAAAAATCGAACAATTACATAGATGTATATGTATTTATAGGTATATATAACTGTTTATACACATAAACCCTTCCCTAACGTCACTCAATCATCAGTTTTAACGTGTGTTCTGCATTGTACAGATCACAAACTGCGGTATTTGTCATGTACGTTCTCTTTACACTCAATGTTAGGGGGGGTATTTCGAGGGGGGGGTTTATTATTTCCTCAGCCGAATTTTAGGGGGGGTATTTCGAGGGGGGGGTTAATTCAAGGGGGGGGATAATTCGAGGTAATACGGTATTTTAGTGACTTGTGTGTGATTTATGTGACAATTTAGAGGGTGGCTTTTATGATTGGTATATATAATATGGCTAACAATGGAATATCTTGAATTGTTTTGGACGTTTCATTCTTTTATGAGCATAATTGTTATTGTGGGGAGATTTCAAGTCCAATTATAAATCCATTAATTATGGATCATGTGAGAAATTGCATAAAACTTCTCTACTCATAAATATATTCCACATATTTCCATTTCTTAGTCATTTTTGATATCATGACTCTAACTGACAAAAGAAATTATTAATTAGCAAAATTAGTATAAGAACAAATAAGAGTAATTAATAAATTAGTCAATTAATTATAAGTTATTCTTAAAAAGTAAAAATTTACAATTTTACCTTACATAGATATATTTACACTTCATCCCTGTTTTTACTAAAGCTGCGTTTACTACACTGCCACGTGTGCCGACAAAATTTTTTTGGCTTTCATATCATGACAATTGAATATTTGTTGTGTTGTACACCTATCGACTGGGGTGTTAACAAAAACTTGTTTGCCCAAAAATGGAAACAGAAAAATAAAAAAATTGCACTTGCCACAAAACGGAAAAATGAAAGGACAGAAAACAGAAACGGAAATGGAAAAATTTACTGAAATTCTGCCAGAAACGGTAAAAATTTGCTGAAACTTTGCCTGAAATGGAAAAAAATTCATCCAGAAATGGAAAAAATGCAAAGATTTTGCAGGAAAAAGAAAAATTCACATAATTGAGAAAATGCATGCATGTTTACCAGTTTGGCTGAAACAAAAAAATAGGGATAGGGAAAATGCGACAGAAAAACATAAAATGGGCGATTTACACAGGTCCCGGACCGGGACCTGTGTAAATAGCCCAGAAATTGTGCTGGAAAATGAAAAACAAGTTGAAAAACAGACAAAGTAGCTGTAACACAAAAAAGGTGGAAAAACTGAAAATTAAGCTGAAAAATGGAAAATGAGCTGGAAAAATTGAAATGGAAAATGGAAAATAAATTTAGCAGCAGGAAAATGGGAATAAAAACCAAAAAAAATTGCTGCAAAATGTGGAAACAGAAAATGGAAAATGGAAAGTTGACACCCTAATCCCAACCATAGTAATGGAAAAGCACCGGGGCACTGGTGCCCGGTGTATAACAATGTGACCCCCCGGGTACTGCAACTTCACTTCTGATCCCATTGTGGGCCAAATAGCAACACCTTGGACAATGTCCATTTCCGTCAGAACTTTCAACGATGCGCTCATGCAGTCCATCCTGCCTAATTACGCCAAATGTACAACACCTAACAGGGGACTTAGTTACCTTTTGCACGTGTGGAACGACAAACGATGGCAACACGCCAACCAAATAATCACACAATTCCGATAATTCAACGAGCGACATAATGTCCACCGGACGATCAACAATTGCCCTACAAGCCCTACGCTTGGCGCGTGCGCGGGAATTCTGTCTGCCAAACTTCACCAGCTTGGTGCCTTTCGACCTAGCTACTCCGAAGGACGTAGGCTTCTGAGCTTTTCGGTCTACTTGGTTGCCACAGCTAACAAAGTCCGGTCGCGCAAATTGCAAAAGCTTGCGGCGAATGACGTGCGGCTGTAATTTCCCTCTCTTACCCACCAAATACCAAAGGTTTCTAGGCTGTACAGATTTCTTCAGCCTTTCCGCAGTTTTCTCAAAAACACCACAAATTCCGGGCTCAATAAAAGCTGGCTCCATGATCAAGTGATCAAGCAACCACTGCTGAGAAGCATCACAAATTATCTCGCCATTGGGCAAAACAGAATCAATCACAAAATCATCGGCGCCCTGAACCTTTTCCGCATACGTAGCCCTTCGTTGAATTTGAAACACTTCCGATACGGGTTCAAAACTATCAAAAACTGGACCCGTTTCCAAATCATCAATTTCCCAGAAACCTTCAGAACTTGGCGCACTTTCAGAAACAGAAACAAGATTCCCCCACGCTTCCAAAACCGACAATTCAACCTTATTTGAATGCAAGCAAACAAAAGCGACTTCCATCATGATTTCACAAATTAGAATTAGAAGTGATTAGATCCACTAGCTGGAATGAGCCAATAGATTAAGTAGAGAATTAGTTGCACCAGAGTAAACTTGAATTACATTAATTGGGTTTCTCAGATAACGTTGCAATTAAAGTTTCCAAAGTATTTGAATATTTCCAATTTACCTTTCCACTTTCCAAATCAGAACATTAACATAAAAATGACTAAATAACACTCAGGGTCATGAAAGCTAAACCAGACAGGTGAGGATAGCAATACGATGCACTGGTAAGAGACCACACAAGACCAGGTACTTAAATCCTAGCTTGGCACAGCACCACTATCAAGAGTAATCTACGACGACGTAGCACAACTGTTTGGGCCCTTACGAAAGCCTAGAGCGAGTCAATAGGTGTACAGCCTACTTCAGCTTATACTACGCCTAAAACAAGTCCACAGAGGTCCAGACGTACAGTAAGCATCACAGATGGTGGGTTCTCCCCATACAACACCCTATCTTAGCTATACCGGCAGCTCCGTGTGGCCACTCCTGCCCCTGTGAACCTAAATGTCACCGTGCAGAGGGAAGAGAAGGCCTATGCCAGAGTTAGCAGAGAATGAATAACCAAGGGTAGGCTCATTTCAGCTGGTAAATCACTGACTTAGTAATTAGAATTGAATTGGATAGACTGATGACAATCACTGGATTGGGGCTCTCTTTTATGGGTTTGAAGTGCCCAAAACTGGTTTGCAGCTGGGCGGAGCCAACCAATCACGAAAGTGCATTCGAAAGTGTACCGAAAATAAGTGACTTCAGTTGAACAGAGCCATGTTACCACAAGGGTTACTTTTTAATGGAACAAGGGGAATGGTGACTTGACATTCAGGAACACCTTTCTTCTGGCACTCAGCCAGCTAAAAACCAAACCTGGAACTGTGCCAAACTAGAAGATAAAAATACCTACAGTAACCTACCGAATGTAAACGCACAAACTAACAGCTTAATAGTGCCTAAACTGAGCGAAACTCTCCAAAACTAAACGTGATACCATTGGAAACATGCCAAGTAAATCCACAGCTACTCGAGAACGGCAACCAACTGCAAAAGGACCAAAAACACAAAAACAACCGTAGTTTGCTCAAACGTGAGCTCGTCCAAAACCAGCGTACCAATCGGCCAACGTGAAGCTAAACACGACGTGCAAAAGTGCAAAACACAGAAATACGTGCGAAACACAGAAATAAGTGCGAACATAAAAATACAATCACAAACACATGCAATTATCACAAACTAAGGGGATTAGGTAGGTAATTAGGTACAAATAAACACAAATCTACGCGCTGTAAATCACAACCCGCGGCACCTACCGCGCACCTACAACCTAAACCTACTCCTACAACCTACAAAATCACAAAACTCCTCCCTGTGGCAGCAGTGGCTGCGGGATATGTGCCAAACTACACACAAAAACTGCCTTTTTGGTATTCTTCCAATTTCCTTTACTAATTTTTAACCTAAGGCACATATCCCTCCAGAAGGGTTGACCCGTCTCTACTCCGAAGGGCGTAGGCTTCAGGAGCTATCGGGGCCCTCCCTTCCGGTGGCCACTCCCACCAAGAACTCTGAGCAGCCGAAGTCTGTCGCTCCGCGGACGTTTCCGGCGGCCAACGCTGTCGGCGCTCGCGGGGACTGGGTAGGGGTGAATTTACGAGTTTTGAGCGATAAACTGTCGCCCAAATACGGCGACAGTGCTTAACCCCCCTCGAAAATACACTAGGTGCCGTTTTCAGAGAGTTGGCACTCGGCCAAAAGTGACCGATTCAACAGATTCACAAAAATCCCCAAAACACCAAAATCCCCCTCTCCCGGGTTCCGGCGGTCGGCGGGTGTCGAATGGCGGCGACGCGGCGCTGTCGCGGCCGTCGAAGTCGTTCGCCGGCGCTCGTTTGGCCGCCACACTCGGGGAACACAGTTTTCGCTCGGCGCTGCTTTTCTTTTTAGTAAAAGCGCCGTAAGTTTCACAAAACTTAGGTTTCATTCCCGGGGGTGTCAAATGACGTCACTCGGGCTTTTCACAAGTAAATACGACCAATTAGGCACTGTCGCTAATTGAAATTAGCGACATAACACTGTCGACGCCATATTGTACATGTAATTAGCGCCAAAACACAATCCCAGAGGCGTAAATCTGGCACTTTAGCGTCTTGGCGCCAATTACCATAGGCGGCGTCGACTGCGCCCTAAGTTCCCTATAAGTTAGGTTTCATATAGGGCGACGTCGTAATGACGTCACTTGGCCCGAAAGGGGTCAATAT
Organism: Sphaerolaimus hirsutus; assembly: GCA_964036195.1. NCBI lineage: Eukaryota > Metazoa > Nematoda > Chromadorea > Monhysterida > Sphaerolaimidae > Sphaerolaimus > Sphaerolaimus hirsutus. The sequence goes on along the minus strand of OZ038459.1, from coordinate 4,468,606 downwards.
GGCGTCCCCGGCGGCTAAAGCGCCATAATTAGGATTCAGTAAGCGTTAATTGGCGCTGGGTCACCGTCCCAGAGACGTAGGTCTGGCACTTCGGTGGCCCGCCGTCAGTTCTCGCATTACAGGTGCTAGGCACCGAAGGGCACCAGCACATGTGCTAGGTGCGGCGTGCGGTGCGGTGCCATTTTTCAGCCGGTGCTAAAACTGCTAGCACCAGGGCCAAAGTAAAAGGCAACGGCTAAGTCATAATAGGGTGTAAAATTTCGTCTGCAGCATGTGTTTATTCATATTCATAAGATCAATATTCTAGATACAACTGTTTTATTTATCTTTTTTAGAAAAACAGTCTCGTCAAATAAACTTTGAAATGTGCCATACCCTTCTGAAGAGGGAACAAAAGATTGTGTTTTCTTCAATCGTCAATATTACGTTTGTTCTGCCATTTTGTTCGTAATTTGTTTCTAATTGATTCATAAAGTGATCCCCACATCCTTCTGAATGCTCAAACATCAAAATCGGTAGAGATTTCATGGAAATATACACTTCCGAAGGTGCGGCCTCTAAGAAAATACCTGATAAATCCTTCAGAACAGGGGTCTCCAAGATTTTGGCCCTCGCGGGGGCTGGGTAGATAGCAAATCGCTCCTCCGGAGGGATAGATAGCTGAAAAAATTTTCTGGGGGGGGGGGGCTGGGGGGGCTGGAGGGGGCTTGGGGGGGTCACGGGGGCAAAATATATAGGCTTTTTCAGTGTTTGAAGGTGAAAAACTATTAAAAGGTGCGAAAATTGGTGATTTTTTGTGAAAATTGGGGCAAAATTTCTCAAAAACCACTCCAGATAGATAGATAGCTGCGCGATTTGGGGGGATCTTTGGGGGTAGTAGCCAAAAATTTTACCTCCGGATAGATAGATAGCTGAGCGGCCTTGGGGATAGATAGATAGCTGGCGGATTTGGCGGGGCAGCGGGTTTTAGTCGGCTACTTTGTAAATCAAAAATACTTCATTGAAAAATAGGTACTTTGGAAAACATTAGGTACTTTTGACAACTCTGATCGCCAGTCACAAGATTAGTAAGTAATAAACTCAAATAAACACAGTTGAATTTCTTCTATTTATATTGGCGAATGAATAGTCTTAATATAATAATTACAATGTAAAATGTGTACGAGGAAATCCTATGTTTTTGTGGGTGTCTGCATGGTTGCATCACTGCCTCTGTGCATTGCCTGGAACACTGGTACGTCATTTTTTCTGACGCTTTCGATCTTTTTTATAGTAAGTTTCACTACAGTTGAATACGATGTTACCCTACTTCCTAGAATTCCCTGCAGGATGTTAGAGTTTCATCCACGACATTTAAGAGGGTATTCAAGGGCGGGTCCAACGATGGGTAAGTTCTCCAAAAAAACACTTTCTGTGTTTAGAGTTTTACAAAAATGAATACCTGTGTTTTGAGTTTTTTTCTCGAAAAAAACTTGAGTAACTCTGTTTTTATTTATGTGTTTTTTGTAAAACCTTGAGTTTTTTGAGTTTTTTATTAAAAAACTCAAGTTTTTTCCAAAAAATTATGATTTACGGCATTTCGATGTGGAAACAGTGGTTTTCTTATAAAATATTGGTTTTGCACATGCTTTAGCCCCACATAACATCTGTGTATTCATTCAAGTGTCGAAAAAGTCCATATGAATGTCTACAATGAGGACATCTACATCAACACCAGCATCAACAAAATTCCCAGAAATGACAATTTACGCAGTACTTCCAAAATTCTTCAATGGATGTGCACTGTATGGAAGGCTACAATTGATTTTAACTACAACTACTGTATTACCTTGAAATGGGGGTTTATTATTTCACCAACAAATTTTGACAGGGGGGGCTTATTTGAGGGGGGTATTATTTTGTCAGAAAATTTCATAAGGATCATCATGGTAAATACATAGTAGGCATTTACATACCCAAAACAGGTTATAAATGTACAAACAGGATATATTTGAAATAAACGTGTAGATAGCTGCACAATCTAGTACAGTCTATGTGTAGCTGCGATGCTAATTAGCAGTAATAAATACACCATATACATTCGATAATAGATGATCATCATCCCAGAGGGGGTATTTGGAGGGGGGGGGGCTTATTATTTTGCCATTCCATTTTGAGGGGTGTTAATTCAAGGTAATATGGTATACTGAAACATGTTGAAACTTAAATTGTCAATTCCACCAGGATATGTGCAATTGTGCATGCCATCTTTAATTTCTTCTTTGTTCCATAATAAAATATGAATACATTTATGTACATATTATTTACATATACTATACATGCATATCTTATCTTGTTTCATTAGTTTAGCTGAATTCATGTGAATTCAACCACTTCGCTGAAAAAAACTCAAAAAACTCAAAAAACATTTCTGCGTTTCCGTGTTTCTGTGTTTCTGTGTTCTCCAGAAAAAAACTCATTTGAGTTTTGAGTTTTTCAAAATTTGTGAGTTTCCGTGTTTCAGTGTAAAACAAAAACACAGAAACTCAATGAGTTTCTGTGTTCAATTTCTGTATTCTTTCCATCGTTGGGGGGGGTCAGAGATTTCGTGAGGTTTGTCCTTACCAAATACCTATCCTCGAATAAGGGGAATACTGGTATGACTTAGTATGGCTTAGTATGATACAATAGCATGAACAAATGGAACTTTCCACACTAAAAATTCCTAAAAACCAATGAAAACAACCACATATAACCTAGTAAAGTGCAGGTTGAATTGCGCACTTGTGCACAAAAAATGCAAAATACCTAGTGCATACGTATAAAAAACTTTGGCTGATGTCTTAAAACATAAAAACATTTAAAAACATTTAAAAGAACATTGGCCAACCATAAACCCCCAACCAGATTTCCAATCCGCATGTACAACTTTCGCCACTGGCCGTTCGGGCAGAAGTTACTATGATGGGTGGAATTGTTTTGCGACATTGTCTGGACACCACGCATATGACAGCGGCATGCAAGTTTGTCGGACTGGGGATGGAGGTCTCTTGAAAAATGTCAGTTGGTTTGATCATCTCATTAAAAACACAGTGAAACGTTACACACTGACAGTTCGCTGACAGTTCGCTTGAAATCCATCAAAAAATGTGACAGCTCGCTGACGAAATATTTCAACTTACTGACAGCTCGCTGACAACTGAACTATTGCATGCTGCAGCTCGCTGGCAGTTTTTTGACAAAATGTACAAGATTAGGCTATTAATTTGACCCAAGAATAAATGAGCTCAACATTACCTACATAGGTATATGTGTAAAGCAAAAGCAGTGAATGGAATGTTAGGGGGATAAATGAATTATTATTATTTGCAACTAAATGAAACTCAATATGATAATAGAAATCATCATGAGGACTAGTTTTAACAATCACAAATTTGTACTTTCAATCGCATTTCAGTGCAAGAAGTGTGGACCTCTAACTGCAGTACTGTTGTTGTCGATCATTTATATACTTATTTAAACTGTTTGCTGCACAAATTTACCCCACATGCTCACTTTGGGCCAAATAAATTGTACATGCCTAAATTACACTTGTATGCAAGGCATTCTCAGTCAATATGCTGACAGCTTACTGACAGCAATACTGCTGCTTTCTAAAAGTGCTTGCAGCTCGATGACATACGCTGACAATGTACTGACAATTGGATGACATTCGCTGACAGTTAGATGACAACCGTAAACAAATGTATGTCAGCCTATTGTCAGCAAACTGTCAGCATGTAACGTTTCACTGTGAAATGGCTAAAGCCAACAAGAAGTGGACACTGCACCGATATTGCAGTCAGGTGTATGCATTTAAATGCAG
>OZ038459.1:4348257-4464562 GCA_964036195.1 Sphaerolaimus hirsutus | reverse complement strand
GTCTTTAATAAAATAAAATGACACCATTTTACAAAAAAATACAAAAATTGTACAAAAATTTTACATTAAATCAGAATCATGCATGCAAGGCCAGAAAAATGTTATGATCAGACCTATACTTGAAAACCTGTGACAAATGTTTCCCTTACTTTTCAAATTTGCATGCAGTAGGTGTTGTAAGCTGGCTGCAAGTGTCAAGTTACAATTATTGATAAGAATGGTTTGCATTTTCAGTAGAAGGACTGGAGTCAGCTGGCACATTTGTGAAATGTCATGCAAAGTGTCAATTGTCATGACAAATGTAAACTAAAGTGTCAATTGTCATGACAATGTAAAGTAAAGTGTCAATTGTCATGCAAAATGTCAAGTGTCATGTCAAATTTCAAGCGAAGTGGCCATTGTCATGACAAATGTCATGCAAAATGTTAATTATGTATCCAAATCTTATGTTTTTGTATCCAAATGTTCACATAAGATTTGGATTTAACAACAGAATAATTTGGATACAAAACATAAGATTTAGAAATAAAACCTAAGATTTGGATACAATTTGCTTGACAATTGATACTGTAATTTTAATATGTCTTGACAATTTACACTTTACTTTACATTTGTCATGACAATTGACACTTTGCATGACATTTTACATGACATTTGACACTTTACAAAGCTTGGGACTGCCCCCAGATCGATTAATAAACAGGTAGAAACTCAAGAAATGAGTTAAAATTTCCCCAAAAAATATGAATTTTTATACAATTTTACAAAAATATGAATTTTTATACTATTTTACAAAAATTTTACAAAAATTTGAATTTTTATACAATTTTTATTTTTATTCTTAAATTTTCCATTTTATTTTATTTTATTTTATTCTTAAATTTTCTATTTTATTTTTATTTTATTTTTATTTTTTCTGAAAATTTTGCCAACCCTGCTCCAGACATACAAAAAGCTCACGCTGGTGTGATAAAGTTGGGTGAAATTGTACTACATTTCACCAGTGTTCCTTGAAGAATCATTTGATATATATACTTTTTTTAAGAGCTCGACCACACTGTAACATTAAGTGATATACTCCTTTTCAGAGCTCAAACTCACAAACACACTGTAGGATAGTAAGCGATATATTTTTTTTTCTGCATATAAATGCATACACCTGACTGCAATATTTGCAGTGTCCACTTTTTGTTGGCTTTAGCCATTTTTTATGAGATATACTTCTTTTTGGGGGCCACAGGCCCATGAACATATGTACAGTATTTATTAATTATATGAACAATGAAGTCATTTGCTCCATAAAGTACTTAAAAATTTAAATATATTTTTTTAACAAAAACGTATAATATAAAATTAAAAACCAACAAAAATAAAAATAAAATAATAAAAAATAAAATTTATTAAGAATTTTTTATACAAAAAAATTTATGGAAATCATCCCGAATAAAATAATAAATAAATTAAATTGTAGAAAATGATAACAAAAAACAAACAAAAAAAACAATTAAAATGTTAAAACTTAACAAAAGTTTAAAAGTTGAATACAATTATAAATAAACAGGGTCAAATGAATAAAATTGAATAAAAAATTAATTTTGCATAAAAACGAAATAAAATACTGGAAAAAAAATAAAAATATTGAAAATTTAATATAAATATAAATAAACAGAGTAAAAATCATGAAATTTAATAAATTCAGTCTCAGATAAAAACGAAATTAAATTTTAAAAAAATGTAAAAATAACATTTAAAATATTTTAATAAAAATAAAAATTTAAAAAAATGAATGAAATAGAAAATTGAATAAACATTGACAAAATACAATGAAAAAGTTGAAAAATTATTAAATGACAATATAACAAGTGATAAAAAAATGTATATATACAAATAAAAGTATTAACATAAAAATATAATCAATAAAAAATTAAATATGAAATAAATATTATCAATTAATTATTTTAAAAAAATAAATTAAATATTATCAAAAAATTAGTTAAAAAAAATATTTTAAAAATAAAAAAAAATAAAATTAAAAATAACAATGTTGAAAATATAAAAAAGAAAATAATTCGAACATAAAAATCTGATAATGAGTCCTCAAATTCATGTTTTTATTCTACCAGCAGTCTGTATTGCGTGTATTACACAAAACATGCAAACTTGAATAACTTTTCTAAATGTCAACCAAAATTGACAAAAATGGGCTCATTTGAAAACCCTGGTCCCTGTGCACATCAACAAAAATTTTTTATTCCCTTGTTTGTATTTAATTATTTAATTTATTCATTTTTGAAGGTTTCAAACGACTACAGTCCTAAATTGGGCGGAGCCTGTGACAAAATTTTGATAAAATAATAAATGGCATCATATGCTCTTTCATATGAGCCTTCATCCAGGAAAATCGGTTGTGTTTCAGCGAAGTTATTCCACTTTGAAGAATTTTGGGTGAACAACAACAACAACAAGAATGCCACCTCAGAAATAAAATCTTGAATAACTTTTTTTTAACTCAACCAATCAATCTGAAACTTGGAGTCGGGGTACTTTCCGACACGGGCTTTCCAACGGTTTATACGGTTTCTGATAGCTTGTTGCGTTCTAGAGTTATTCGAGTTTTAATTTCCGCATTTTGCTGTCTCTGACCATATTATGGGTGGGTCGCTTGCGCCCTCCTTCGGCAGCGAGGGATGGCGCTGGCGCGCCCACCCGATTTGAAGTGAGCCTTGTGAAATGTGACGATTTGAGAATGATAAGAAGGGTTGACTGAGAGATTTAATGTGAATTTCGATGTGAATTCTCCATGTTATGTTACGCCATGCACATATTTTACGCTAAATTCTAGCGAAAAAGCCACTCCCCCGCCGAATATTTCCCCTGTCGAATATCTACTCCCTCAAATAAGCCACCCTAAAAATTTCCTGATGAAAAAATAGCTCTCCCCATTAAGTAGGGGAGTTAATCGAGAGGGTGATTTTTTCTCTGTCAGCTGGAGTTTTTTTTTTGGGGGGGGGGGCTTATAGATTTGAGAATTTACCATATACAGCATACATAAATTATATTTCACATACAGGGCCATCTCGCAATCATTGCTGGCAAATCTTATCTTGATAGATTTTTAGCCAACTTTTATGGTGTCAGTAACGATGGCAAACCCTCCAAAAAAAAGTATTTAAATTTTCGAATTTTCGAATTTTTCCTGACATTAATTTTTGAATTTAGAATTTAATTTTTGAATTTTCGAATCTTTTTTGGCAATTTTCGAATTTTTTGGGCTATTTTTCAAATTTTTTCAAATAATTTTTGGATTTTTTTGGAATAATATTGAATCTGAAGCTTTAAATGCAGAATTTGGACTGTTTTGGAAGTGGGTGACACACTGAGTGTACTCAGTGCATACAGTGCTAACTTCACAAGATACAGGTAATTCTCAAACCAATACTCAAAACCACTCTTATACTCAAGCGACATTACACCTTACAATGAAATCTACCATATCCCATCTGAAAAACAGGACAAACATAACCTTTTTTTAATTATATTTATCAAATTGCTTTGATAAATATGATGAATTTTTTTTTTAATTTTGGTTCTTTTATTCAGACGGGATATGGTAGATTTCATTGTAAGGTGTGATGTGGCTGGAGTATATCTTTGATCACATCCCTTATAACTTATAAATATCATTACTTATAAATATGTGCAGTTCCTATGGGCAGTCCCAGACACCTGTAAAATGCTCTGTGACATGTCAAGTGAGGAGTTTGGTTCCGTAACCCGTTAAGTGCAAAAGTGAAAAAAATTGACTTAAGTGCGGATCTGATGTATATATATATATATCTCTTTGTGATAGAAAATTTTTTTTCTCAATATCTCATATCGTTCCCGAGATACAGAGATAGCGTTTTTTGAAAAAAAGGCAAGTTTGCATCCGAAACCCGTTATCTGCAGCCCAAAATAGGCGAGTTTGCACTCGAAACCCGTTATCTACAAAAAAAACTATCATTTTTTGCACCCGAAACTCGTTATCTGCAGAGAAAAAAGTTTGCATCCGAAACTCGTTAAGGATTTAGTATGGAGGTGTCAAAATCACCATACAAAAATGGAGTTTGCATCCGAAACTCGTTAAGGAAATCTGTACTGGTTTTTATGAATTTGCATCCGAAACTCGTTATCTGCAGGTGACTTTGCACCCGAAACTCGTTATCTGCAGGTGACTTTGCACCCAAAATTCGTTATCTGCAGGTGACTTTGCACTCGAAACTCGTTATCTCCACATGACTTTTTATTTGAATAACTCCACTTGTGAACATTTTTATGGAGTGGTGTTAGGGGCACCAAAATAGCACCATTTCTATGGAGTGGATTTAGGGGCACCAAAATCATGCCATTTGCATGGAGTGGTGCTAGGGGCACCAAAATAGTGCCATTTTTATGGAGTGGCATTAGGGGCACCAAAATAGTGCCATTTTCATGGAATGGTGCTAGGGGCGCCAAAATAGTGCCATTTCTATGGAGTGGTGCTAGGGGCACCAAAATCATGCCAGTTTCATGGAATGGTGCTAGGGGCACCAAAATAGTGCCATTTTTATGGAGTGGCATTAGGGGCACCAAAATAGTGCCATTTTCATGGAATGGTGCTAGGGCCGCCAAAATAGTGCCATTTTTATGGAGTGGTGCTAGGGGCACCAAAATAGTGCCATTTTCATGGAGTGGTGCTAGGGGTGCCAAAATAGTACCATTTTTGTTGGAGTGGTGCTAGGGGCACCAAAATCACACCATTTTCATGGAATGGTGCTAGGGGCGCCAAAATAGTGCCATTTTTATGGAGTGGTGCTAGGGGCACCAAAATAGTGCCATTTTCATGGAGTGGTGCTAGGGGTGCCAAAATAGTTCCATTTTTGTTGGAGTGGTGCTAGGGGCACCAAAATTACACCATTTTCATGGAATGGTGCTAGGGGCGCCAAAATAGTGCCATTTTTATGGAGTGGTGCTAGCGGCACCAAAATAGTGCCATTTTCATGGAGTGGTGCTAGGGGTGCCAAAATAGTGCCATTTTTATGGAGTGGTGCTAGGGGCACCAAAATAGTGCCATTTTCATAGAATGGTGCTAGGGGCACCAAAATAGTGCCATTTTCATGGAATGGTGCTAGGGGCACCAAAATAGTGCCATTTTCATGGAATGGTGCTAGGGGCACCAAAATAGTGCCATTTTCATGGAATGGTGCTAGGGGCGCCAAGATAGTGCCAGTTTCATGGAATGGTGCTAGGGGCACCAAATAAGTGCCATTTTTATGGAGTGGTGCTAGGGGCACCAAAATAGTGCCATTTTCATGGAATGGTGCTAGGGGCACCAAAATAGTGCCATTTTCATGGAATGGTGCTAGGGGCACCAAAATAGTGCCATTTTCATGGAATGGTGCTAGGGACACCAAAATAGTGCCATTTTCATGGAATGGTGCTAGGGGCGCCAAGATAGTGCCAGTTTCATGGAATGGTGCTAGGGGCACCAAATAAGTGCCATTTTTATGGAGTGGTGCTAGGGGCACCAAAATCACGCCATTTTCATGGAATGATGCTAGGGGTGCTAAAATAGTGCCATTTTTATGGAGTGGTGCTAGGGGCGCCAAAATAGCACCATTTTCATGGAATGGTGCTAGGGGCGCCAAAATAGTGCCATTTTTATGGAGTGGTGCTAGGGGCATCAAAATCACGCCATTTTCATGGAATGATGCTTGGGGTGCCAAAATAGTTCCATTTTTGTTGGAGTGGTGCTAGGGGCACCAAAATAACACCATTTTCATGGAATGGTGCTAGGGGCGCCAAAATAGTGCCATTTTTGTGGAGTGGTGCTAGGGGCACCAAAATAGTGCCATTTTCATGGAGTGGTGCTAGGGGTGCCAAAATAGTTCCATTTTTGTTGGAGTGGTGCTAGGGGCACCAAAATTACACCATTTTCATGGAATGGTGCTAGGGGCGCCAAAATAGTGCCATTTTTATGGAGTGGTGCTAGCGGCACCAAAATAGTGCCATTTTCATGGAGTGGTGCTAGGGGTGCCAAAATAGTGCCATTTTTTATGGAGTGGTGCTAGGGGCACCAAAATAGTGCCATTTTCATGGAATGGTGCTAGGGGCACCAAAATAGTGCCATTTTGATGGAGTGGCATTAGTTGCATGAAAATTGTGCTATTGTCATAGAATGTTGCTACAGATACCAAAGTTGTGGCATTCATGTGGAATGGTGTTATGCTTATGAAATGGTGCTATAGACTCTGTAATTGCCAATTCTCATTTGTACCACAATGTTTTTTTGTTCATTTGCATGTTCACATGTGATTAAAATGTTAAAAGTTTACCAGATCCAAAATTTGCATTTTTGCATTGGGGTCACCCATTAAAAATCCCATTTCCAGACTCAGCAAAATCACTGTAAAATGACTAATTCCCTGTGAAATGTCAAAAAGAAATATAAAAAGTTCTGTAAAATGACAAAAATCACACAAAGAACATTAAAAATGATAAAAAAAACAGTTTAATAAAAAAAGTAAAATGACCAAATCCAAGAAGGCATGTAGAAAATGGATTATAAACATTTTACCTGATCATAATAATCCATGTGTGTTGCAATGTGTAGTCATAGAAGTAGTATATTCCATTACATTTGCATTACTCACAGTTTGTTGTTTGTTCTTCATGTTTAGACATTCTGTTTTAGGTGATTTTCAGTCATTTTTGATTTCTGTTTCATTTATGCTTTTTTCACCCACTGTGATGCAAGCCTTACCTGACATAAAGATCAATTTTAAAAATTGAATGCATCAACATTCCACACAACCAGTACTTTTTAAGGGTTTTTTAACACAACATTTCTTGGAGAAACACACATCGAAACCAGTTTTAAACCCTCAGCTAACATTTTTAGTACTCATGCACTGGGTTTTTTTCTTCATTTTTTTGCACTCAGGGACACAACTTCACTTACACATTACCTTTGATATTGCTTTCATTGGTTTTGAGGAATTTTTAGTGCAAAAGCTTCCATTTGTTCATTCTATTGTGAAAAAAAACTGCAATATGTTAGTATAATTTAATAAATCCAGCCAGTGTATGCCCACATACTTCTACAGTGTAAAACATAACTTTCAATGTACCTATTATAACCCAAGTCTAACACCATTCCATAAAAATGGTGCAATTATGGTGCCCCTAGCGCCACTCCATAAAATTGGTTAAGTTTGGTGCCTCTAGAGCCATTCCATAAAAAATGGCACTATTTTGGCACCCCTAAAGCCACTCCATAAAAATGGCATGAGTTTGGTGCCCCTACCATGACTACATAAAAATAGCTTAAGTTTGGTGCCCATACAGCTATTCCATAAAAATGGCATGAGTTTGGCACTGCTAGTGCCACTCCTTAAAAATGGGATGAGCTTGGTGGCCCTAGAGCCATTCCATAAAGATGGTGTGACTTTGGTGCCCCTTGCACCATTCCAAAGACATTTGCACATGTTTGGCACCCGTACTGCCACTCCTTGAAAATGGCGCGAGTTTGGCGCCCCTAGCACCACAATAAAAATGGTGTGAGTTTGGTGCTCCTAGTATCACTTCATAACAATGGCATGAGTTTGGTGCCCTTGTGCCATTCCATAAAAATGGTGGGATTTTGGAACCCCTAGTGCCATTCCATAAAAATGGTGGGATTTTGGAACCCCTAGTGCCATTCCATAAAAATGGTGCTATTTTGGAACCCCTAGCACCACTCCATAAAAATGGTGCTATTTTGGTGCCCCTGGCACCACTCCATTAAAATGGCACTATTTTGATGTCCCTAATGCCACTCCATAAAAATGGCACTATTTTGGTGCCCCTAATGCCACTCCATAAAAATGGCACTATTTTGGTGCCCCTAATGCCACTCCATAAAAATGGCAATATTTTGGTGCCCCTAATGCCACTCCATAAAAATGGCACTATTTTGGTGTCCCTAGCACCACTCCATAAAAACAGCACTATTTTGGTGCCCCTTGCACCACTCCATAAAAATGGCACTATTTTGGCACCCCTAAAGCCACTCCATAAAAATGGCATGAGTTTGGTGCCCCTACCATGACTACATAAAAATAGCTTAAGTTTGGCGCCAATACAGCTATTCCATAAAAATGGCATGAGTTTGGCACTGCTAGTGCCACTCCATAAAAATGGGATGAGTTTGGTGGCCCTAGAGCCATTCCATAAAGATGGTGTGACTTTGGTGCCCCTTGCACCATTCCAAAGACATTTGCACATGTTTGGCACCCATACTGCCACTCCTTGAAAATGGCGCGAGTTTGGCGCCCCTAGCACCACAATAAAAATGGTGTGAGTTTGGTGCTCCTAGTATCACTTCATAACAATGGCATGAGTTTGGTGCCCTTGTGCCATTCCATAAAAACGGTGGGATTTTGGAACCCCTAGTGCCATTCCATAAAAATGGTGCTATTTTGGAACCCCTAGCACCACTCCATAAAAATGGTGCTATTTTGGTGCCCCTGGCACCACTCCATTAAAATGGCACTATTTTGATGTCCCTAATGCCACTCCATAAAAATGGCACTATTTTGGTGCCCCTAATGCCACTCCATAAAAATGGCACTATTTTGGTGCCCCTAATGCCACTCCATAAAAATGGCAATATTTTGGTGCCCCTAATGCCACTCCATAAAAATGGCACTATTTTGGTGTCCCTAGCACCACTCCATAAAAACAGCACTATTTTGGTGCCCCTTGCACCACTCCATAAAAATGGCACTATTTTGGTGCCCCTAATGCCACTCCATAAAAATGGCACTATTTTGGTGCCCCTAATGCCACTCCATAAAAATGGCAATATTTTGGTGCCCCTAATGCCACTTCATAAAAATGGCACTATTTTGGTGCCCCTAGCACCACTCCATAAAAACAGCACTATTTTGGTGCCCCTAGCACCACTCCATAAAAATGGCACTATTTTGATGTCCCTAATGCCACTCCATAAAAATGACACTATTTTGGTGCCCCTTGCACTACTCCATAAAAATGGCACTATTTTGGTGCCCCTAATGCCACTCCATAAAAAATGTCACTATTTTGGTTCCCCTAGCACCACTCCATAAAACAGCACTATTTTGGTGCCCCTTGCACCACTCCATAAAAATGGCACTATTTTGGTGCCCCTCGCACCACTCCATAAAAATGGCACTATTTTGGTGCCCCTAATGCCACTCCATAAAAATGGCAATATTTTGGTGCCCCTAATGCCACTTCATAAAAATGGCACTATTTTGGTGCCCCTAGCACCACTCCATAAAAACAGCACTATTTTGGTGCCCCTAGCACCACTCCATAAAAATGGCACTATTTTGATGTCCCTAATGCCACTCCATAAAAATGGCACTATTTTGGTGCCCCTAATGCCACTCCATAAAAATGGCACTATTTTGGTGTCCCTAATGCCACTCCATAAAAATGGCGCTATTTTGGCGCCCCTAGCACCATTCCATGAAAATGGCGTGATTTTGGCGCCCCTAGCACCATTCCATGCAAATGGCGTGATTTTGGCGCCCCTAGCACCATTCCATGAAAATGGCATGATTTTGGTACCCCTAATGCCACTCCATAAAAATGGCACTATTTTGGTGCCCCTAATGCCACTCCATAAAAATGGCACTATTTTGGTGCCTCTAGCACCTCTCCATAGAAATGGAACTATTTTGGCACCCCTAGCACCATTCCATGAAAATGGCGTGATTTTGGCGCCCCTAGCACCATTCCATGAAAATGGCATGATTTTGGTACCCCTAATGCCACTCCATAAAAATGGCAATATTTTGGTGCCCCTAATGCCACTCCATAAAAATGGCACTATTTTGGTGTCCCTAGCACCACTCCATAAAAACAGCACTATTTTGGTGCCCCTTGCACCACTCCATAAAAATGGCACTATTTTGGTGCCCCTAATGCCACTCCATAAAAATGGCACTATTTTGGTGCCCCTAATGCCACTCCATAAAAATGGCAATATTTTGGTGCCCCTAATGCCACTTCATAAAAATGGCACTATTTTGGTGCCCCTAGCACCACTCCATAAAAACAGCACTATTTTGGTGCCCCTAGCACCACTCCATAAAAACAGCACTATTTTGGTGCCCCTTGCACCACTCCATAAAAATGGCACTATTTTGGTGCCCCTAATGCCACTCCATAAAAATGGCACTATTTTGGTGCCCCTAATGCCACTCCATAAAAATGGCAATATTTTGGTGCCCCTAATGCCACTCCATAAAAATGGCACTATTTTGGTGCCCCTAGCACCACTCCATAAAAACAGCACTATTTTGGTGCCCCTAGCACCACTCCATAAAAATGGCACTATTTTGATGTCCCTAATGCCACTCCATAAAAATGACACTATTTTGGTGCCCCTTGCACTACTCCATAAAAATGGCACTATTTTGGTGCCCCTAATGCCACTCCATAAAAATGGCACTATTTTTGTGTCCCTAGCACCACTCCATAAAAACAGCACTATTTTGGTGCCCCTTGCACCACTCCATAAAAATGGCACTATTTTGGTGCCCCTAATGCCACTCCATAAAAATGGCACTATTTTGGTGCCCCTAATGCCACTCCATAAAAATGGCAATATTTTGGTGCCCCTAATGCCACTCCATAAAAATGGCACTATTTTGGTGTCCCTAGCACCACTCCATAAAAACAGCACTATTTTGGTGCCCCTTGCACCACTCCATAAAAATGGCACTATTTTGGTGCCCCTAATGCCACTCCATAAAAATGGCACTATTTTGGTGCCCCTAATGCCACTCCATAAAAATGGCAATATTTTGGTGCCCCTAATGCCACTTCATAAAAATGGCACTATTTTGGTGCCCCTAGCACCACTCCATAAAAACAGCACTATTTTGGTGCCCCTAGCACCACTCCATAAAAATGGCACTATTTTGATGTCCCTAATGCCACTCCATAAAAATGACACTATTTTGGTGCCCCTTGCACTACTCCATAAAAATGGCACTATTTTGGTGCCCCTAATGCCACTCCATAAAAATGGCACTATTTTGGTGTCCCTAGCACCACTCCATAAAAACAGCACTATTTTGGTGCCCCTTGCACCACTCCATAAAAATGGCACTATTTTGGTGCCCCTAATGCCACTCCATAAAAATGGCACTATTTTGGTGCCCCTAATGCCACTCCATAAAAATGGCAATATTTTGGTGCCCCTAATGCCACTCCATAAAAATGGCACTATTTTGGTGTCCCTAGCACCACTCCATAAAAACAGCACTATTTTGGTGCCCCTTGCACCACTCCATAAAAATGGCACTATTTTGGTGCCCCTAATGCCACTCCATAAAAATGGCACTATTTTGGTGCCCCTAATGCCACTCCATAAAAATGGCAATATTTTGGTGCCCCTAATGCCACTTCATAAAAATGGCACTATTTTGGTGCCCCTAGCACCACTCCATAAAAACAGCACTATTTTGGTGCCCCTAGCACCACTCCATAAAAATGGCACTATTTTGATGTCCCTAATGCCACTCCATAAAAATGACACTATTTTGGTGCCCCTTGCACTACTCCATAAAAATGGCACTATTTTGGTGCCCCTAATGCCACTCCATAAAAAATGTCACTATTTTGGTTCCCCTAGCACCACTCCATAAAAACAGCACTATTTTGGTGCCCCTTGCACCACTCCATAAAAATGGCACTATTTTGGTGCCCCTAATGCCACTCCATAAAAATGGCACTATTTTGGTGCCCCTAATGCCACTCCATAAAAATGGCAATATTTTGGTGCCCCTAATGCCACTTCATAAAAATGGCACTATTTTGGTGCCCCTAGCACCACTCCATAAAAACAGCACTATTTTGGTGCCCCTAGCACCACTCCATAAAAATGGCACTATTTTGATGTCCCTAATGCCACTCCATAAAAATGACACTATTTTGGTGCCCCTTGCACTACTCCATAAAAATGGCACTATTTTGGTGCCCCTAATGCCACTCCATCAAAAATGTCACTATTTTGGTTCCCCTAGCACCACTCCATAAAACAGCACTATTTTGGTGCCCCTTGCACCACTCCATAAAAATGGCACTATTTTGGTGCCCCTCACACCACTCCATAAAAATGGCACTATTTTGGTGCCCCTAATGCCACTCCATAAAAATGGCAATATTTTGGTGCCCCTAATGCCACTTCATAAAAATGGCACTATTTTGGTGCCCCTAGCACCACTCCATAAAAACAGCACTTTTTTGGTGCCCCTAGCACCACTCCATAAAAATGGCACTATTTTGATGTCCCTAATGCCACTCCATAAAAATGGCACTATTTTGGTGCCCCTAATGCCACTCCATAAAAATGTCACTATTTTGGTGTCCCTAATGCCACTCCATAAAAATGGCGCTATTTTGGCGCCCCTAGCACCATTCCATGAAAATGGCGTGATTTTGGCGCCCCTAGCACCATTCCATGCAAATGGCATGATTTTGGCGCCCCTAGCACCATTCCATGAAAATGGCATGATTTTGGTACCCCTAATGCCACTCCATAAAAATGGCACTATTTTGGTGCCCCTAATGCCACTCCATAAAAATGGCACTATTTTGGTGCCTCTAGCACCACTCCATAGAAATGGAACTATTTTGGCACCCCTAGCACCATTCCATGAAAATGGCGTGATTTTGGCGCCCCTAGCACCATTCCATGAAAATGGCATGATTTTGGTACCCCTAATGCCACTCCATAAAAATGGCGCTATTTTGGTGCCCCTAGTGCCGCTCCATAAAAATGGCACTATTTTGGTGCCTCTAGCACCACTCCATAGAAATGGAACTATTTTGGCACCCCTAGCACCATTCCATGAAAATGGCGTGATTTTGGCGCCCCTAGCACCATTCCATGAAAATGGCGTGATTTTGGTACCCCTAATGCCACTCCATAAAAATGGCACTATTTTGGTGCCCCTTGCACTACTCCATAAAAATGGCACTATTTTGGTGCCCTTAATGCCACTCCATAAAAAATGTCACTATTTTGGTGCCCCTAGCACCATTCCATAAAAACAGCACTATTTTGGTGCCCCTTGCACCACTCCATAAAAACAGCACTATTTTGGTGCCCCTAGCACCACTCCATAAAAATGGCACTATTTTGGTGCCTCTAGCACCACTCCATAGAAATGGAACTATTTTGGCACCCCTAGCACCATTCCATGAAAATGGCGTGATTTTGGCGCCCCTAGCACCATTCCATGAAAATGGCGTGATTTTGGTACCCCTAATGCCACTCCATAAAAATGGCGCTATTTTGGTGCCCCTAATGCCGCTCCATAAAAATGGCACTATTTTGGTGCCTCTAGCACCACTCCATAGAAATGGAACTATTTTGGCACCCCTAGCACCATTCCATGAAAATGGCGTGATTTTGGCGCCCCTAGCACCATTCCATGAAAATGGCGTGATTTTGGTACCCCTAATGCCACTCCATAAAAATGGCACTATTTTGGTGCCCCTTGCACTACTCCATAAAAATGGCACTATTTTGGTGCCCCTAATGCCACTCCATAAAAAATGTCACTATTTTGGTGCCCCTAGCACCACTCCATAAAAACAGCACTATTTTGGTGCCCCTTGCACCACTCCATAAAAACAGCACTATTTTGGTGCCCCTAGCACCACTCCATAAAAATGGCACTATTTTGATGTCCCTAATGCCACTCCATAAAAATGGCACTATTTTGGTGCCCCTTGCACTACTCCATAAAAATGGCACTATTTTGGTGCCCCTAATGCCACTCCATAAAAAATGTCACTATTTTGGTGCCCCTAGCACCACTCCATAAAACAGCACTATTTTGGTGCCCCTTGCACCACTCCATAAAAATGGCACTATTTTGGTGCCCCTCGCACCACTCCATAAAAATGGCACTATTTTGGTGCCCCTAATGCCACTCCATAAAAATGGCAATATTTTGGTGCCCCTAATGCCACTTCATAAAAATGGCACTATTTTGGTGCCCCTCGCACCACTCCATAAAAATGGCACTATTTTGGTGCCCCTCGCACCACTCCATAAAAATGGCACTATTTTGGTGCCCCTAATGCCACTCCATAAAAATGGCAATATTTTGGTGCCCCTAATGCCACTTCATAAAAATGGCACTATTTTGGTGCCCCTCGCACCACTCCATAAAAATGGCACTATTTTGATGTCCCTAATGCCACTCCATAAAAATGGCACTATTTTGGTGCCCCTTGCACTACTCCATAAAAATGGCACTATTTTGGTACCCCTAATGCCACTCCATAAAAATGGCGCTATTTTGGTGCCCCTAATGCCGCTCCATAAAAATGGCACTATTTTGGTGCCTCTAGCACCACTCCATAGAAATGGAACTATTTTGGCACCCCTAGCACCATTCCATGAAAATGGCATGATTTTGGCGCCCCTAGCACCATTCCATGAAAATGGCGTGATTTTGGTACCCCTAATGCCACTCCATAAAAATGGCACTATTTTGGTGCCCCTTGCACTACTCCATAAAAATGGCACTATTTTGGTGCCCCTAATGCCACTCCATAAAAAATGTCACTATTTTGGTGCCCCTAGCACCACTCCATAAAAACAGCACTATTTTGGTGCCCCTTGCACCACTCCATAAAAACAGCACTATTTTGGTGCCCCTAGCACCACTCCATAAAAATGGCACTATTTTGATGTCCCTAATGCCACTCCATAAAAATGGCACTATTTTGGTGCCCCTTGCACTACTCCATAAAAATGGCACTATTTTGGTGCCCCTAATGCCACTCCATAAAAAATGTCACTATTTTGGTGCCCCTAGCACCACTCCATAAAACAGCACTATTTTGGTGCCCCTTGCACCACTCCATAAAAATGGCACTATTTTGGTGCCCCTCGCACCACTCCATAAAAATGGCACTATTTTGGTGCCCCTAATGCCACTCCATAAAAATGGCAATATTTTGGTGCCCCTAATGCCACTTCATAAAAATGGCACTATTTTGGTGCCCCTCGCACCACTCCATAAAAATGGCACTATTTTGGTGCCCCTCGCACCACTCCATAAAAATGGCACTATTTTGGTGCCCCTAATGCCACTCCATAAAAATGGCAATATTTTGGTGCCCCTAATGCCACTTCATAAAAATGGCACTATTTTGGTGCCCCTCGCACCACTCCATAAAAATGGCACTATTTTGATGTCCCTAATGCCACTCCATAAAAATGGCACTATTTTGGTGCCCCTTGCACTACTCCATAAAAATGGCACTATTTTGGTACCCCCTAATGCCACTCCATAAAAATGGCGCTATTTTGGTGCCCCTAATGCCGCTCCATAAAAATGGCACTATTTTGGTGCCTCTAGCACCACTCCATAGAAATGGAACTATTTTGGCACCCCTAGCACCATTCCATGAAAATGGCATGATTTTGGCGCCCCTAGCACCATTCCATGAAAATGGCGTGATTTTGGTACCCCTAATGCCACTCCATAAAAATGGCACTATTTTGGTGCCCCTTGCACTACTCCATAAAAATGGCACTATTTTGGTGCCCCTAATGCCACTCCATAAAAAATGTCACTATTTTGGTGCCCCTAGCACCACTCCATAAAAACAGCACTATTTTGGTGCCCCTTGCACCACTCCATAAAAACAGCACTATTTTGGTGCCCCTAGCACCACTCCATAAAAATGGCACTATTTTGATGTCCCTAATGCCACTCCATAAAAATGGCACTATTTTGGTGCCCCTTGCACTACTCCATAAAAATGGCACTATTTTGGTGCCCCTAATGCCACTCCATAAAAAATGTCACTATTTTGGTGCCCCTAGCACCACTCCATAAAACAGCACTATTTTGGTGCCCCTTGCACCACTCCATAAAAATGGCACTATTTTGGTGCCCCTCGCACCACTCCATAAAAATGGCACTATTTTGGTGCCCCTAATGCCACTCCATAAAAATGGCAATATTTTGGTGCCCCTAATGCCACTTCATAAAAATGGCACTATTTTGGTGCCCCTAGCACCACTCCATAAAAATGGCACTATTTTGATGTCCCTAATGCCACTCCATAAAAATGGCACTATTTTGGTGCCCCTAATGCCACTCCATAAAAATGGCACTATTTTGGTGCCCCTAATGCCACTCCATAAAAATGGCACTATTTTGGTGCCTCTAGCACCACTCCATAGAAATGGAACTATTTTGGCACCCCTAGCACCATTCCATGAAAATGGCACTATTTTGGCACCCCTAGCACCACTCCATGAAAATGGCACTATTTTGGTACCCTTAGCACCACTCCATAAAAATGGCACTATTTTAGCGCCCCTAGCACCATTCCATGAAAATGGCGTGATCTTGGTGCCCCTAGCACCATTGCATAAAAATGGCACCATTTTGGGCCCCTAGCACCACTCCATAAAACAGCACTATTTTGGTGCCCCTCACACCACTCCATAAAAATGGCACTTTTTTGGTGCCCCTCGCACCACTCCATAAAAATGGCACTATTTTGGTGCCCCTTGCACTACTCCATAAAAATGGCACTATTTTGGTGCCCCTAATGCCACTTCATAAAAATGGCACTATTTTGGTGCCCCTAGCACCACTCCATAAAAATGGCACTATTTTGATGTCCCTAATGCCACTCCATAAAAATGGCACTATTTTGGTGCCCCTAATGCCACTCCATAAAAATGGCACTATTTTGGTGTCCCTAATACCACTCCATAAAAATGGCGCTATTTTGGTGCCCCTAATGCCACTCCATAAAAATGGCGCTATTTTGGTGCCCCTAATGCCACTCCATAAAAATGGCGCTATTTTGGTGCCCCTAATGCCACTCCATAAAAATGGCGCTATTTTGGCGCCCCTAGCACCATTCCATGAAAATGGCGTGATTTTGGCGCCCCTAGCACCATTCCATGCAAATGGCGTGATTTTGGCGCCCCTAGCACCATTCCATGAAAATGGCATGATTTTGGTACCCCTAATGCCACTCCATAAAAATGGCACTATTTTGGTGCCCCTAATGCCACTCCATAAAAATGGCACTATTTTGGTGCCTCTAGCACCACTCCATAGAAATGGAACTATTTTGGCACCCCTAGCACCATTCCATGAAAATGGCACTATTTTGGCACCCCTAGCACCACTCCATGAAAATGGCACTATTTTGGTACCCTTAGCACCACTCCATAAAAATGGCACTATTTTAGCGCCCCTAGCACCATTCCATGAAAATGGCGTGATCTTGGTGCCCCTAGCACCATTGCATAAAAATGGCACCATTTTGGGCCCCTAGCACCACTCCATAAAACAGCACTATTTTGGTGCCCCTCACACCACTCCATAAAAATGGCACTTTTTTGGTGCCCCTCGCACCACTCCATAAAAATGGCACTATTTTGGTGCCCCTTGCACTACTCCATAAAAATGGCACTATTTTGGTGCCCCTAATGCCACTCCATAAAAAAATGTCACTATTTTGGTGCCCCTAGCACCACTCCATAAAAACAGCACTATTTTGGTGCCCCTTGCACCACTCCATAAAAATGGCACTATTTTGGTGCCCCTCGCACCACTCCATAAAAATGGCACTATTTTGGTGCCCCTAATGCCACTCCATAAAAATGGCAATATTTTGGTGCCCCTAATGCCACTTCATAAAAATGGCACTATTTTGGTGCCCCTAGCACCACTCCATAAAAACAGCACTATTTTGGTGCCCCTAGCACCACTCCATAAAAATGGCACTTTTTTGATGTCCCTAATGCCACTCCATAAAAATGGCACTATTTTGGTGCCCCTAATGCCACTCCATAAAAATGGCACTATTTTGGTGTCCCTAATACCACTCCATAAAAATGGCGCTATTTTGGTGTTCCTAATGCCACTCCATAAAAATGGCGCTATTTTGGCGCCCCTAGCACCATTCCATGAAAATGGCGTGATTTTGGCGCCCCTAGCACCATTCCATGCAAATGGCGTGATTTTGGCGCCCCTAGCACCATTCCATGAAAATGGCATGATTTTGGTACCCCTAATGCCACTCCATAAAAATGGCACTATTTTGGTGCCCCTAATGCCACTCCATAAAAATGGCACTATTTTGGTGCCTCTAGCACCACTCCATAGAAATGGAACTATTTTGGCACCCCTAGCACCATTCCATGAAAATGGCGTGATTTTGGCGCCCCTAGCACCATTCCATGAAAATGGCGTGATTTTGGTACCCCTAATGCCACTCCATAAAAATGGCGCTATTTTGGTGCCCCTAATGCCGCTCCATAAAAATGGCACTATTTTGGTGCCTCTAGCACCACTCCATAGAAATGGAACTATTTTGGTGCCCCTAGCACCATTCCATGAAAATGGCGTGATTTTGGCGCCCCTAGCACCATTCCATGAAAATGGCGTGATTTTGGTACCCCTAATGCCACTCCATAAAAATGGCGCTATTTTGGTGCCCCTAATGCCGCTCCATAAAAATGGCACTATTTTGGTGCCTCTAGCACCATTCCATAAAAATGGAACTATTTTGGTGCCCCTAGCACCATTCCATGAAAATGGCGTGATTTTGGCGCCCCTAGCACCATTCCATGAAAATGGCACTATTTCGGTGCCCCTAATGCCACTCCATAAAAATGGCACTATTTTGGTGCCCCTAGCACCACTCAATAGAAATGGCACTATTTTGGTGCCTCTAGCACCACTCCCTAAAAATGGCACTATTTTGGTGCCCCCAGCACCACTCTATAAAAATGGCTCCATTTTGGTGCCCCTAGCACCACTCTATAAAAACGGCACTATTCTGGTGCCCCTAGCACCACTCCCTAAAAATGGCACTATTTTGGTGCCCCTAGCACCACTCTATACAAATGGTGCAAGTTTGGTGCCCCTAGTGCCACTCCATAAAATTCAGTTGAAAGTTTGCACCCGAAACTCGTTATCTACATGTGGCTATTGGCACTCAGGTGAAAGTTTGCGCCTGAAACCCGTTATCTGCATGCATTTATGCTGATGTGAGGTCAAACAAATCATCATAACTCTAGGTATATACCCCGGCCAGAGGGTTGTAAATATGGAAAATGTAGAGAAATTCATGAACTTTTCAAAAAGTTTCGGGCAACCGTTGTCACTTGAAGCATGCCCGCGCGGGCCAATGTTAAAGTTTCAAATGCGATTTTCTAAAAACCCAAAAACGTGCAGATAACGGGTTTCGGAATCAAACTCCTCAAGTGTTATGCACATTGTCTAAAGTCATGGAAATGTTGTGGAAAACTTCTAATATGTTAGCCATTTTCTAGGGCATTTCCATAACTTTTGACACTTGCAAGACATTTCACATTATACATTTCAACGTTTTTGGACATTTTTTTGTTTTGTTTCGCTTTTTCATACGCACCGCGTATCATTTGTTGTTTTATTTAGCACGTTGAACCTATGAGTGCGTTTTTTTGCCTTGAATTCCCTAAAAAAATTCGAAAAGTATTTTCGAATTTTCGAATTTTTGAATTTTCGAATTTTTTGAAAAATAAATCGATTTTTAAGTGTTTTTTCTAGGGGTGAAATAAAAATTCGAAAATTCCGAAAAGATTCGAAAATGTTTTCGAATTTTCGAATCTTTTTTTGCCATCGTTAGGTGTCAGGGATTATTACCAGGCCAGAACCGGTTTGAAGAGAATTTCACCTGAACCCACAGAATTTCATGGCACGTGGGCTTATGAGGATGCTCTCGGTGGGTGACATTTTTATTTTGATATATATTTAGTTTTGTGATACTTTTTCGAGGAGTTATGAGAAGGATATCGATAGGAATTTTTTTACATCGCTGCATTTTCAGCATAGTTGTTGACACGTACTTACGTTTACTCTATAAATACGTATACTTGAGCAGTGCATAAATACCGTACTACCTCAAAATACCCCCGTGGGGGTTTTATTATTTCGCCAGCAAAATTTGAGGGGGAGTTAATTCGAGGGGGGGTTTATTCGAGGGGGGGGGGGGGTTATTTGAGGTTTTTTTTAATATTATTTCGTCAGAATAGGATCGTAGTAAATAGTAGGCATTTGCATACCCAAAACAGGTAATAAATGTGTCCAAACAGGATATATTTGGACATAAAAACGTAGAGAGCTACACAAACTAGTCTATGTGTAGCTGCAATGCAAATTAACAGTAATATACATCATGTACATTGCATACATGATGTATTTATTATGTACATGACGTACATCATTCCGAGGGGGGGGGGGTATTTTGAGGGGGGTTTATTATTTCCCCAGCCTATTTTGAGGGGGGGTTAATTCGAGGGGGGGGGGTTAATTCAAGGGGGGGGGGGAATAATTCAAGGTAATACGGTTACCGTTTCCGCCCAAAAATACCAATACCCACTTACTCGCTGTACTTTTTTCAGTACGCGAGTACAGAAAACGTAATTGCGAAAGGTTTTTGGTGTGCATAAAAAGCAAAAACAACGTAAACGAATTGCTACAAAGATGGCAGCGGTAATGATAGAAGTTTCGATAGGTCGGGAAAGCGATTACTCTAGCATTTACTTTTACTCATTTTTACATCTTCCTAGGTACAAAATGGTAACTAAGTCTTGCTTTTACGTTTTCCTTTTACGTTTACTCACCTTTTATGCAGCGTAAAAAAAATTACTTTATGTTTTCTATACTCATTGGTGAGTAAAGATAAAATAATTTACCGTATATCCTTGAATAAGACCCCAGGGGCGTTATTATTTCGTCAGAGGTTTTGGAGGGGGGAGTTATTCAAGGGGGGGTACTATTCAAGGGGGGGAGTTATTTTTTCCTCAGAACTTCCAGGAAAACTTTCACTTTATTCATTGTTTGTATGCATTCCGTCAACACATCTAATGCAGAAAATGACCAGTTCAACAAGAACAAAAACAACGTTTCCATCCTAAAATTCGTGTTCATCGGCGTCTGAATCATTCAAATACACATTGTCGTTTTTCCCAGAGGGGGGACTTATTCAAGAGGGGGGAGTTATTCAAGGGGGGGCGTTATTTTTTCCTCACCTGGCCAACAGGGGGGTGTTATTCAAGGGGGGGGGTATTATTCAAGGGGGGGTCTTATTCAAGGATATACGGTACATTAATGTTAAGATTTAAAAAGTCCAGTACTTCTAGCAACTCTGATTTTCAGGCAACCTCTACACCATAAAACCGGAAAATATGACGAAAATACTCATCATAAATGAGGCCAATTTTCATACATACAAAACTGATCAAAGCTACGATAACATGTCTCAAAAAGTCAGTTTTTACATTTCTTCATTCCAGCATTAGTTTAAAAATATAATCATCATCTCAAACATATTCAGGGTCAAACAATCGGCATGCTGCTGGTAACAGCGGCAACTGGCTTGAAGCCAATCTGTCAATTCTCAGATCCCAAAGCCACGGTCAGTCGGGCATAAAATTGCGATATCTACTGTATTTCTTCGAAATACCCCCCGGGGGTGATTGTTTCAGAGTGAGAAATTTGAGGGGGTTAAACGAGGGGGGGGGGTATTTCGAGGGGGGCTGATTATTTCGCGAAATCACGTTTTAGTACTCACACGACGATTTTTGAACCCCCAGTACTAAAAAGTTGGTTGTCACGTACGCAGACGTCGAAAAATGCGACAACAAGCACCATGTATAAGGGTCTACCGTATTTCCTCAAAATACCCCCCCTCGAAATACCCTCCACCCTCAAAATGGGCAATATGAATTTGTGGTCCAGGAAATGCATAACAGACGTTCAAAACACTTACTGTGTTACGTAAGAACATCGTCTACATCATTTAATAAGGCTGAAAAACTTATAAATGGTGGTTATTGTTGCATTTTTCACGTTTTTCTTAAAAATTTTCACTCTTAAAAATAACCCCCCGGGGGGTAATTTGAGGAAATACGGTGTACACTTACCGTATTACCTCGAAATACCCCCATGGGGGTTTATTATTTCGCCAGCAAAATTTGAGGGGGGTTAATTCGAGGGGGGGGGGGCATCTGTATGCTGGGTGAGGTAAAAATGACCACGAGAATGACCCCCCCCCCCCACAAGAAAATCCAACTTCTCTGACAAGTGGTAGAGACATAATATCTGAAAAACGTTTTATGGTATGGAAAAACGGTTTATGGAACTAATGTAGGCTGATTCTATCATGAATTTTACTAAATATTCTGACGAAAAACAACTCTTCCCTTTGAATCCCCCCTCAAAAAACTTCCCCCTAAAAAACTTTTGATACAAAAAACTCCCTCTGGGACTTATTCGGGGATATGTGGTAATTTGTTGTTGACAACATTTTTCCTTTTTGCCCACAGTCAAATTGGTACATCAAAGGAAGGGACACATCTGCACATGAAGCAGCCATCATATCCACATTGCAACATTGTGGCTTGAGTAAGTTTGCTGAAGAATTTTTTTGTGCTCCAGAAAAAAGGTGCCAATGGCGCCCTACAATGACACTATTGGCCCTGCGCACACTAGTTTCCACACGAAATTGAGAAAACTTGTAAATGAGCTTTGAACGTGTTTCAGTTTTCCACAATGCTTCATTTTTTATCTCCGTCAACTGTAGTTAACGGCTACCTCATTGTAGAAAACTCAAACGCGTTCTAAGCTGAGTTGTGAGTTTTCGAAATTTCGTGTGAAAACTAGTGATGTTAAAGACACCGGGAAAAATGGCACCGCACCGCACCGGCACCTTTGCCAACACATGAAAAGGGCACCTGGCACCCTGGGACACCGGCCAGAAAATGGCACCGCACCGCACCGGCACCGGTGCTTTTTGGAAAAAATGGCACCGGCACCGAAAAAAATCTCAAAAAATCACTTGCGCTTTATTTCAATTTCAAGCAATATTCTGGCCTTTATTTACCATTTGCAAGCACAAAAAATGTACTCTCATATACCACAGTCCATTCATTATCATTCCACAAGCAGTATTCAGTTATCCAATATTTTACAAGTGAAAACATCAAGCAAATATCAACCTCAATGAAAACTTCAAAAATATTTTGTACTGCAAATATTTAGCACTCAACCTATAGTGCCTGATTGTGGCAATGGATGTTTGACTAAATAGGTGCTCATGCTCAGCACTTTTTCAATGGTGATGTGCTGTGAAAACTCATTTTTGGACACATGGCTACATTTTGGCAACATTGTGATGACACTAGTGGCACTGGTGACACACCATAGTGACAGTTTTCCACAATTTATTATTCCCCATATTTGAAAACAGCTCACATTGGTGCAGGTGCATGTCACCAAGCTACGTCAGTTTTCAAAAATTGTAAACTGAGCTTTCAATTACTGTAGATAAATTTTGATCACATCAAATTGGTATTTTTTGATTCAAAGTCATGTTTTATTTCAGAAAAGTATGTTATAGGATAGAGAGATGCTTTATACCTAAAAGATAACCATAGAATTCATAGCAGGATGACATAAATAAAAAGTTACTAAAACAGTTTACATTTTTGTCACATACAAAATGAAAACTAATTGATGGTGATGTCACCATTTGTCATCATTTGAGTTTGAGTTGTAATCAAACTAGTGATTTGCCAACACCTAGGGTGTCAAAAATTTTTTTTTACGGAAAACGGAAAACGGAAAGGTAAAAATTTTTCACTTTACGGAAAACGGAAAACGGAAAGGTAAAAAAATTTCACTCAGCGGAAAACGGAAAACGGAAAGGTAAAAAAAAATTGTCGGCCGGAAAACGGAAAACGGAAAAATGAAATGCCGGAAAACGGAAAACGGAAAGCAAAATTTTCACGGAAACGGAAAAAAATAAAGTGAAATTAGCACGGTAATAGACAAATTTGCAGAAGGAAAACCTGCATGCAGGTTTGCCTGTTTGGCTTTGATTGTGGTAGCTGTACATTCTGCAACTATGGATCATGCCTGTAACTTCACTTGTAGTTCAAGCTTAACTGAACCAACAAAAAATCATCAAAAAGTAGCCATAGTGGCCATAGGAAAGGAAACACTATGACAATTTCACAGTCTAGAAGCAGTGGGAATCACTGATGTCCCCTGCGCAATTGATGACAACATTGCAGAGGAGATGATGATAAAAAGCATAAAATTCAACGACAACAACAAACAGTACTGTATTGACTGGCCATATAAAAAGAGTATCAGTGACCTGCCCACAGGAAAAGCAGAAGCTATGGTGCACTTTAAATCATTGATAAGAAGATTCAACAAAGATTCATGAGTGTCACGAATGAAGTTGAAGCTTTAGAACTATATTACAAAGTCAAGGCTTTATTTAACCAATGTTCTATGAACATGAGGGAATGGCTGTCAAACTCCAGATCAGTCATGAATGAAATAGCAGAAAACG
Source organism: Sphaerolaimus hirsutus (assembly GCA_964036195.1). Taxonomy (NCBI): domain Eukaryota; kingdom Metazoa; phylum Nematoda; class Chromadorea; order Monhysterida; family Sphaerolaimidae; genus Sphaerolaimus; species Sphaerolaimus hirsutus. Next base: position 4,440,100 of record OZ038459.1, on the reverse strand, counting down.
ACAGGAGTCCAAAGGTGAATAAAATTGTCACAGTAATGGGCATGAAATAAAATCACCGAACAGACATGCTGGCAATATCAACACCAAAATTGCAAATTGACAGCATCACAACACCAACCAGATGAAACTTGAATAAATTATTGGTGTCAGCATATGACCCAATTGGGTTAACAGCACCTGTTTCACTGACCCTGAAATCCCAGTTGTCAATGCTGCTCCAAGAGACAAAAACAACACAATGGGATGAGCCAATTAAAGATAAATACAGATTGGAAAAACAATGGAAAAATGCCAGAAAACTGAAAATCGAGCCAGAAAATGGAAAAATGGCCTGGTAAAACGGAAACGGAAAGGTAAAAATTTTTCAGCCGGAAAACGGAAAAATGGGCCGGAAAAATGGAAACGGAAAGGTAAAAAAATTTCAGCTGCCGGAAAACAGAAAACGGAAAGGTAAAAATTTTTCGGCTGCCGGAAAACGGAAAACGGAAAGGTAAAAATTTTTCAGCTGCCGGAAAACGGAAAACGGAAAGGTAAAAAATTTTCCTGCGGAAAGGCGGAAACGGAAAACGGAAACGGAAATTTGACACCCTACCAACACCACCCACCAAAATTCATGCCATTTGTGAAAACTGAACGTCAGACGTCAGACGCACAGTTTCAATATGCTCCCAACACTGCTGAAATTTGGTATATCGGTAGATAAATGTACCCCATTTAGTATGTTAAGAGCACGCATTCATATCGCTAATTTTTCACATACATCAAACCATATGAAGGAATGTCACTCCACAGAACCACCGCCATTATCGCAATATGACAATACCCAAATGATTAAGCATTTCACCCACAACATTCACACGCATGCTAGGCAAAATTTCATTGAACTGCTGGACCATCAGATGCTTCAACTGCTGAATGTCCATCATTTTGGGCAACTGTCAACTGTGGACCTTCTCCTTCACATAACTCCAAAGGAAAACATCCATTCAATGTGCTACATGTTCCGACATAAAAATCTTGCTATATGAATGTGTGCTCTTAACATACTAAATGGGGTGCATTTATCTACTGCCATACCAAATTTCAACAGGTTTCATTTAAAATTGACTTGTTGAGAGCAGATTGAAAACATGTGCCTTATGTGTGCCACTCTGTATATAGCTTTCAGTAGTGGAAAACTTGATGGAAACATGTCACCATTTTTGACCATTTCAGTTTTCAAAAAATTCAGGGTGAAAACTAGTGTGTAGGCACAATATTTACCTGCTTCAAATACAATTTTAACCCAATAATGCTAGACATGGACAGAGAGATTTTCTGGAGAAAAAAACTCTAATTTCTCTTGCACAGATTACATGTTTTAGTCATAAAGCGCTATAATTGCACCACAATGTATCAAGTATGAGTGATTTTCTCAGTGATTTTTTTTTCAAATTTAGAAAATATATATAAATATATCACTCAGAATTTGGAAAAAATATAAATATATATAAGTCACGGGTTATTTATATTTATTGTGATTTTCAAAAATATAAATCACGGGTTATTTTTTGAATGCTAAACCGATTTTGATGGTTGAGCACTTAAAATGATCAGAATGATGTGGCAATCACTTTTATGAAGCAATTACAATGATTACAAATGAAAGATAAAATATTTTATTCACTGCAATGTCCATAGCCACTATTGTCGACTGATCGGAATCGTTGCTGTACAGAGAATGGAACTATCTCTGTCATAAACTGACAACAAATTTTGAACAAACAAGTAAGATAAATATAAAATATAAAAATGATTTAAAATTCAACAAAATTTTAGATTCGTTCATCAGATCATGTATCGGGTATAATGGATTTCACAGTAGGTATATTTATTTCATGGGAGGTTTACAAAAAAGGTAAAAACAGTTGGGTAAATATATCGCTGTTTTTTGAAATATGAATAAGCACATACTATGGACAAAATTGCGCAGCACATGAAGCCTTGGCCGGTGCCTTTCCCGGTGCCTTTTACTTTGGCCCGGTGCTAGCACCTTTGGCACCGGAAAAAAATGGCACCGCACCGCACCGGCACCGGTGCTATTCCGAAAAAAATGGCACCGGCACCGGCATGGCACCCCTGAAGATTGCAATGGCACCGCACCAGCACCGGTGCTGGTGCCCTTCGGTGCCCAGCACCGGGGCACCGGTGCCCCGGTGCCTTTACATCACTAGTGAAAACTAGTGTGCACTGGCACATTCAACCACTAGTTGTGTGCACCCTTTACAGCCTGGGATGGAATAAAATTGATGGAACAAATTCTTTGTTGTTTTTCTGGGTGGTTGGGGGGCGGTATCTGCTTGCCTTAAGCAATGCAATTTGTACCTAAATTGTAACGGTGCCAAACTGTCTGGTGAACAATGTTTCAATTGTTAAGTGTTTATTCAAATTGATTTTCCGAATTTTGATTTTTTTGCCCAAAAAACGTTTAAAATTTCATTTTGAATAAAATTTCACGCTCTCGTTGCTCTACGGTTCAAAATTCATCAACGTTTCAGTATCGGGGTCAGGATTAGTAAATAGAATAAATATCGTTCATTTTAGACTTGAAAAATGAAAAGTCCGTCAATTTTAAATTGAGATGATTTTACATCAAAACTTATTTCTGCTTCTGGCAAAATTTCAGCAATTTTTCCATTTTCCGGCAAAATTCAACAATTTAACCGTTTCCGTGCAAATTTCATTTGTCCGTTTTCAGGCCTTGTATTCCGTTTTCCGGCCACTGATTTTTTTTTCCATTGCCATTTTCCGGCAAGTGCCAAAAATTTTCCGTTTTCATTTTCCATGAAAACATTTTTTCGCCACTCTATTCTCAGACCAGTGTACGGCGTCGTGCAGCCGACTGCCCACGTGCGCGAGTCTGTCGCACAGCACCGGCCTGCGCCAGTGCCGGCTGCACTACGTCGAGTTCAACGCCACCAAGCTGCCCCCCGTGCACAGCCCCGGCTTCGACTGGTGGGAGAGATGAGTGCATTGACAGTGGCCTTTGGCGCGGCTACTTGTGAACGTCGATAACCCCCCCCCCTCCCTGCCCCCAAACAGACTGGTATTTTTGCCAGACTACAGACAATTTTACTTAATAAATTAACACCAAATTCAATTACCCAATTTGATGATGGACTTAGAACACAATAAGATTATGATGACATAAAATTCTATTACCGTATTTCCTCGAAATACCCCCCCCCCTCGTTTGACCCCCCCCCCCTCTCGACACCACTATGAAACAATCACCCCCCGGGGGGGGGGGGATTCCGAGGGAATACGGTAGCTGCAATGCAGGGGCTCAGTATATAGGGGTTTTTTTCAATAAGACTGATTTGCAATTCACAAGAGTGACATGTGGAAATTTCTCATGTGGAAAACAGGTGAAATAACAGTAATATTTTTAAAGTAAGTGTGCCTTATAAATAAAAAGTATCTTGATGTAAAACTGGATGTTTTGTGTGGTACTTGGTAATAAGTTACAAGTACTATAGGAACCACAATTAAAGGGGCTGCTTATCTATCTGAGCTGTGCAGTGTTCTCTAACATTTTGAAGTAGGTACTACCTATTTACAATAGTGCCTGTCACCTAGTGTAAGTGATACATGTGCGCTATTTTTTATCGTTTGGGCATGTACCTAATCTGCATTCTTTGACACGTTTTGTATCTTTGATGAGCTATTTTGCGTTCATCTCATTCCATATTCGATTTTCAATATTCGTGATATAGGAATCATTTCGACATGTTTGTGATTGGCAGTGGGAGGGTGCGGTTGTTCATTTTGCTATATCATATTACTCGTTTGATGCGCGCCAGCAGAGCGGTAATAAAGTTGATTTGATTTGATTTGACAATAAATCCATGCAATCTAGGTCACGAGCTTTCACTAGTGATGTACAAGGCACCGGGAGATCTGACACCTCACCGCCGGCACCTCTCCATACATTACAAAGGGCACCTGGCAGGGCACCTTGTGGCACAGCACCAGGGTGGAGAAGGTTCCAAAGTAATTCTTGGGTAGTTTCTTAGTCACTGCACATTTGGAATGGCTAACGATGGCAGACCCTCCGAAAAAAAATATTTAAATGTTTAAGTGTTTTTTTTCCAAAATGAATTTTCAAATTTTCAAATTTTTCCTCAAATTAATTTTTGAATTTTGAATTTAATTTTCAAATTTTCGAATCTTTTTGGGTTATTTTTGAATTTTTTTACATACTTTTCAATTTTTTTGCAAAAATATTGAATTAAGAGCTTCGAGCTGTTAAGTACCTGCAGGGCACCTTGTGGCACCGCACCAGGGTGGAGAAGGTTCCAAAGTAATTCTTGGGTCATTTCTTAGTCACTGCACATTTGGAATGGCTAACGATGGCAAACCCTCTGAAAAAAAGTATTTAAATGTTTAAGTGTTTTTTTCCAAAATGAATTTTCGAATTTTCAAATTTTTCCTCAAATTAATTTTTGAATTTTGAATTTAATTTTCAAATCTTCGAATCTTTTTGGGTTTTTTTTGAATTTTTTTACATACTTTTCAATTTTTTTGCAAAAATATTGAATTAAGAGCTTTGAGCTGTTAAGTAGTTATGTTGAAATAGTTATGGGTGCTTGGTGCATTCCTGCACATTGCTCAATGTGACCGGGTCCACCCATAGCTGGAATTGTGGGTGACTGTTATGGGGGGGGTCCACCTGACTTTTGTGTCATTCCATTGTCATTTACCATAAATCCTTCAGTAAGTCCACCTCAAATAACTCACCCTCGAATAAGTCCCCTCAAAAATTACTGATTACAAATAACCCCCCCCCCCCCTGGGGGGACTTATTCAAGGATATACAGTATATGATGGCATGTTCAGAAAAATTTATTTTACACATTGAAATACTGGGTCAAATTATATCACTAATTTATACATCACTAATCCACCCTAAAAAATGGAATCTACATGTTCTGCAGATCATTTAAAGTATTTAACGGTCCAAATTGGCCAAGAAATGACCGAGTTATTAAGCTTCAAAGTCAACTAGCCAGATCTGCGATGTAAAATCAACACGTTGTTATAAATAGACACCCCCCCCCCTTCTTGGGACTGGGGGACAATTCAAGGAAACGAAACAATTTGGTTGAGTGCAACAGAATGTGGCGACATAATGTCTGGTGGACCCACCCCCTAAATAATGCCTTCCCCGATTCCAGCGCTGTGTTCGCCACGGATACCATTTCAACGTTCATTGACGTTTTTTCTGTTTCGATAGAATTTTCCAGACGCAACGCGTATCAATTATCGATCGATTTAGCACATAGAACCTAAGAATGTGTTTCATTTCCTTGAATTCCCTGAAAAATTCAGAAAATATTTTCGAATTTATGAATTTTCGAATTTTTTCAAAAAAAAATCTATTTTTAAGTGTTGTTTCCAGTGGTGGAATAAAAATTCGAAAATTCCGACAATATTTTCGAATTTTTGAATCTTTTTTTGCCATCGTTAGGAATGGCATATTTACATTAATTATCTACCAATTTTAATGGTTGAGCACTTAAAATAATCAGAATGATATGGCAATCCCTTGAACTAAGCAATCAGAATGATTACAAATGATAGCAATTATTCAATATGCTCCAATACACATACCATATTTCCTCGAAATACCCCCGGGGGTGATTGTTAGTGATGTTAAAGGCACCGGGAAAAATGGCACCGCACCGCACCGGCACCTTTGCCAACGCATGAAAAGGGCACCTGGCACCCTGGGGCACCGGCCAGAAAATGGAACCGCACCGCACCGGCACCGGTGCCTTTTGGAAAAAATGGCACCGGCACCGAAGGGCACCGGCGGGTTGCCGGTGCTAGCACCGAAAGGCACCGCACCGGGCTGGAATTTCTGAAGTAAATATCGGGCAGTTTCTCAGTGGTCTCACCTTTGGAAGTGCATATTTCCATGAATTTTCAATCGATTTTGATGGTTGAGCACTTACAATGAACAGAATGATGTGGCAATCACTTTTATGAAGCAATTACAATGATTACAAATGAAAGATAAAATATTTAATTCACTACAATGTCCATAGCCACTGCACTATTGTCTACTGATCGGAGTCGTTGCTGTACAGAGAATGGAACTATCTCTGTCATAAACTGACAACAAATTTTGAACAAACAAGTAAGATAAATATAAAATAAAAAAATGATTTAAAATTCAACAAAATTTTAGATCCGCTCATCAGATCACGTATCGGGTATAATGGATTTCACAGTAGATATATTTATTTGATGGGAGGTTTACAAAATAGGCAAAAACGGTTGGGTAAATATATCGCTGTTTTTTTAAATATGAATAAGCACATACTATGGACAAAATTCACAGCACATGAAGCCTTGGCCGGTGCCTTTCCCGGTGCCTTTTACTTTGGCCCTGGTGCTAGCACCTTTGGCACCGGCAAAAAAATGGCACCGCACCGCACCAGCACCGGTGCTATTCTGAAAAAAAAGGCACCGGCACCGGCATGGCACCCCTGAAGATTGCAATGGCACCGCACCAGCACCGGTGCTGGTGCCCCGGTGCCTTTACATCACTAGTGATTGTTTCAGAGTGAGAATGTTGAGGGGGGGGGGTTAAACGAGGGGGGGTATTTCGAGGGTGGGTGCTTATTATTTGGCCAGAAATTTTTTGAAATTCCAGTACTAAATTGTCATCTGTAACGTACGCAGACGTAGAAAAATGCAATTATAACCACTGTATACAAGAGTATATTGACTTATTAAAGTGTGTAGCAATGTTCTAACGTAACAATTCATTGTTTTTAACGTGTGTTTTCATTGCCCCAATCACTAACCGCAGTTTTGTTATGTACATTCTCTCTACACTCAATTTGGGGGGGATATTTCGAGGGGGTGGGTAATTATTTCATAGTGTCCATTTTAAGGGGGGGGGGGTATTTCGAGACGGGGGTATTTCGAGGGGGGGTATTTCAAGGAAATACAGTAGTAGTCACTATTGTCTACTGTCCGGCGTCGATGCTGTGCTCTGTGCAGAGAATGTATATTTTGTCATTAAAGCCGGAATTACAGCTCAGCGGCGTTTGACGTGATATGATGATGTCGTAAAATTGATTACATCAAAATAGACATAGGTACAGCGTTGAAATTTCAGAATTTGATAGTTCTAGTAATTGTGTGTAATTTCCTTAAAAAAATTAAGAAAAAAATTATTATTTTATAAGTTATTTATTTTATGTCAAAATTTACACATTCTATGTCAACATTTCACGTCAAAACATTTTACGTCACCAAAAAATTTTGACGTTCAATTAATAACTACTTAAATAATGATTATTTGATAAAATTTTTTTGGGACATTACACACAATTACTAGAACTATCTAATTCTGAAATTTCAATGCTGTACCTTTGTCTATTTTGATGTAATCAATTTTACGACGTCATCATTTCACATCAAACGCCGCTGAGCTGTAATTCCGGCTTAACTGACAACAAATTTTGAACAAAATAGTGTAAGTAACATGATATTTATGATTAAAAATACAACTTAATTTTTGCTTCCCTCTTCAGATTGGGATTTCACTGTATAGATTACCTAGATTTCACAGTATATTTGATGGTAAGTTTTTCCAAAATATGCTAAATCAATTGGGTATATATTGCTTTATCAAAAAAACCACATGCTGTGGACGGGCACCGGGCACCAGTACGCCGGTGCCTTCCCATCATTAGCTGTCACTGTGCAGCCTCAGTCAATGATTGACATGTGACCAATACCGTGTGTCAAAAACAAGAAAAAAGTCGAACAGGAGTCAACTTTAAAAAGTGAATTTTCCATACATATAGGTAGGTGTAAAGTCGATTTTTGAGAAGACAACTACTTCTGTTTTTGTTAACGAGGTCTTGAATGAGAACAATATGATTAACTTCATCTCGTGACTATTTAATTATTGATCTTAATTATCAAAGCAAGCTAAGGGTTTATTAAGTTCATCAAATCAACATTAATGGCTGTTGTTTAGTTTACTGCTGCAGTTTTGGCCATATCACTAGAAAGCATATAAATACAATCAATGTTAGCTCTAAGATCTTAAAATTAGTGGAAATTGAATGCCATGCTCTAGTTTTCACTTGCATTCATAGCTTTGTAATCCTTTTTTCTTCATGCATGATATTTTGATTCTAACTTGTCAACTTTTATAATCTTACTGACGTCAGCAGCTTAAGTGACATTTCACCAGGTAGTGTATATTTTTGGACCTCTTGGCTATGTTTCTACAAGCCTTGTTCCACACAGGTGACCTCATTCACACTGTCACTGTGCCTACCGTATTTCTCCGTGTAAAGGACCCCCCCGTGCACAACACCCGGGGTGTTATACAGCTGCATAGCACCCCGGGGGTGCTATGCTAGGTTTGAAAAAGATCACCCAATTTCAATAGCTTAAATACTGTTTAAATATTGTGCGTGGCGCGCGCCACTCATTCAAATTCCGCAGCACGCATTTTTTCATTGAATTGCTGCACGCTGGGAACCAAAAAAGCATAACTATGAAGCGGTGTGTATCACAAATAGAAAACGAGCGTCTAGCCGTACTACCCGCTGAAATTGGAGGTGTTTCCATGTGTAGCACCCCCTGACTTAACACCCGGGTGTTATACAAGTTTTTAAAAAAGGTTGCTGGGAAGGATCTCAAATTTGTATAGCACCCGGCTGCTTTACACGGAGAAATACGGTACATGGTTATCACTGAACATCCTCTATCTAATCTCCAGGAGGTGTCATATCACAATTAGACCATACGGGGTGATCCCACATACAGTTCTCACTAAGGGGAATTATTCTTATAAGGCGGCATTTACACGGATTTGCTGTGACAACAAAAAATGCAATTTTTATAACTGTTCTTGTGGAATCAACGCGAAATATATTACATGTGTGATACCTCAATTGATCGTGATTGTGCCAGCTTCACTGCCTGGGGCAAACATCAAATTCCATAATTTCCCTAATCACGCACACCAGATCACACTTTTTGCATGTTGTCGTAGCTTTGTCGGAGGGGTTGTTCTACGCGGTCTCGCTAGCGAGGCCGCGTAGAACAAACCCTCCGACAAAGCTATGACAACAAGAAAAATACATTATCTGTTGTGCATTATTGCGTGATCTATAAAAATTTATCATTGTTCCATGTAATGGGGTTGATCAAATAATGATCAATTGAGGCATCCGATCTATCTACTTATTGGTTTTCACCCAAAAACATGGTTGACAAAATCACAATTTTTGTTGTCACAAAGAATCCGGATTTAAAACAATTTAAGAATGGCATATAGCTCACGGATGCGCCCGTTAACTGCTTCAACCATACCGTTCGCAGACGGGTTATGCAACAGAACTGGTGAGTGTGAAGTGCCGAATTGGGTACATAAGTCTCGGAATGCGCTATTCACGTACTCTGTGCCCTGGTCGGTAATTATTAACCTGGGTGCACCAAAAATCAAGAATACTTTGGTGAGGATTGCTCTGGCTACAGTTGTCGCGTTGAGCGAGGTCACTGGAAAAGCAACGACGTAACGCGTGCAAGCATCGATTGCTACTACCACTTTAGATTTTGGATTGTTGTGCTCCAGCTGCATGGTGTCTACATGTAACACTTCAAATGGCTGGGAGGGCGTCTCCACAGCACCTAGTGGCCCAGGGTGAAGTTTGTGTTTTTTGAATTGCATGCAATTGGTGCAATTAGTGCAGAATTCGATTACATCGCGTTTCATAGCTGGCCAGGAAAAGTAATGGCATAAAAGTTCAATTGTGCGTGTTGGGGCTCCATGACTAGCATAAACCCCGAGATGTGCTTGGGCTAAACACGCATCTTGCCAAGTTTTGGGTGGCCAGATAGCGTATTCATTGGCGCTGTTAGCTACTTGAAAATATAGAACATCGTCAATTAATTGTGCTCCGGGGACGGCTGACGGGTCTACTTGCAATTGAGTAATGATTGTATTTAGCTCCGGGTCCTCATGTTGAATTTTTTTCCAATCAATTTCATGAGATAGCGCATATCAGTGCATATCATGCTGAAAGTTGACTCCTTTAGCAATCATGTGGGCTGCACAGCTTTTCATGAGATCTGTGCCTTCATTTAATTTGTCTGGTCCGAATTCTGGTTCATGGATGGGATTTCGTGATAGCGAGTCTGCGACCATGTTCAACTTACCTGGTCTGTGTCTAAATTCAGTAATTTTGTCCTGTAGCCAGAGAGACCAACGTTCCAATTTAGCGTGATGTGGGCTCTTGAACACCTGGTGTATCCCTGAATTGTCTGTTATAACAATCAAGCGTTGCCCTTCAACGAAATCTGCCAGGCGGCGCACCGCCCAAGCGATACACAGCGCCTCAAGTTCCGCCGCAGAGAAGTTTGTGTGCGGGTGTGTGAGGCGTTTAGAGATGAATGATATAGGGTGAATCAAGCCATCATCGCCGTATTGTGATAATACAGCGCCTAATCCGGTAGAACTAGCATCTGTTTCCAGGTAAAATGGTTTGGTGTCACGCACGGGGTGCACAAGCACAGGTGGGCTAGCCAGACAGTGTTTTAAGGTCGCCCATGCATCTAGCATCGGCTCTGTCCAAGAAAGAGGCGTTTCACCGTGTTTTGGCACTTTACCTTTGAGTGCGCTATATAGAGGCGCGGAAATGCGGCTATAGTTGGGGATAAAATGTGAATAGTATACGCACTTGCCTAGAAATCTCTGCAAGTCTTGTTTGGTGTGAACTTTTGGCAATGATGTCATAGCCGCCACTCTCGAAGGCGTGGGCGATATTCCCGCTGCCGAAATTTGGTGTCCAAGGTATTTTAATGAGTTTGTGAAAATGTTACACTTCTTAGGTTGCATGCGCAAGTTCGCCCACCGCAGGCGCAAAAATAAGCGACGCAAATGTGTTAAATGTTCCTCAATAGAGTCACTGCAGCACAGGATGTCGTCGATGTATGCCCGGATCCATGCGCGTGACAAATTCTCATTCAAATTAACGAGCATGCAGTTCATGAGACGCATGAAAGTCGCACCTGCGTTGCAGGTACCGAACGGCATTCTCGTATATCGGAACTGCCCGAGGCTGCAGACGAAACTAGTTTTTTCCTTGGACTCCACGTCCGCCAGCGGCACGTTGTAGTACCCGTGACGTATGTCTATGGCAGTGAAGACTGTGCGACCAGCGAATTCTGCCAATATTTCTCCTATTCTAGGGAGTGGGTATGAGTCGATTTTGGTTATTAGATTGACCATTTTAAAATCGACGCAAAAGCGCCAGTCGTTAGTCCCCTTTGGGGCGATGGTAATGGGCGATGCCCATGGGCCGTCTGAGTGCTCGATTATGCCTTCATGCAACATTGAGTTGATGGTTTTGTGAATAAAGTCTCGTTTGAATGTTGGCTCATAACGGGGAGCTTGTTTAATAGGTGGGTGGTTCGGATCAGTGACGATTGCGTGTGATACCAAAGGGGTGCAACCCACATCGTAATCTGTGCATGAGAAAATATCATGGAATTCAGCCAACAGCGAATGAAACGTTTTGGCTTGCTGTTCCGTGAGTGGAATGCGATTAGAACTGGGCAAATTCGCCAAAATAAAAGCTAGGCGCTCTTCAGGTGTCATGGCAGGTGTCGGCTGTAACGGTTCTTGTTCTGGAGGCACAAGCATCTTTACCGCTCGCCCACAGATCACTTCCGATTCCGCCTCATTTGTGTTTTTTTCACACATTTCCATTCCGAATAATGCAACATTTTTTGGGTCGTGAAAAATTTTGTGAAAATTTTCCCCTGGTTTGTAAAAATCTGATTTGTGAATAATAAATTCCCATGCAATATGGTGTCCTGCTGGAAGTGTGACTGGAGCGTCACCAGCGTTGAAAATGGTCAGGTATGCTTTTGATGATTTGTTCAACGACATTGTGGTGTTGTACATGGCAATTTCTGGGGGTAAATCTACTCCAACGTTGCTGTATATAGCAATATTTTCATGCCAGCGTGTGGTGGAAATGTCAGGTGGTTTGCAAGGTAAAGTAATCGAAACTTGTGCAGTGCCGTGAGATGGGATATAGAGGTTTTTTTTCAGGTTGATTTTCTTTGCGCATTCTTCTGCAAATTTTTCTTCGAGTCTAGATTGATTTTGAGCGTCTATGTTTTGTGTTGGTTGGATTTCTGTTCTATGATCTAAAGCCAAGGGTACAAGCCACGACAGTTTCAGAAAGGACATAACGTCGGTTCCGATCAGAATTTCAGGCATGGCTGTGTTATCCATGTTAACTAAAACGGCCACTAAAATTTTTCTGCGAACATTGTCTACTGGAGAAACGTGATCGATAAATATTGGTATTTCGTACATAGTTCCTGCCGCTGTTTTTCTGTTCAACATGTATACTTCAATATTTGTGGGTCGCAAATATCTGTCCATGTCCAAATCAGATTTTTTTGCAATTTCAGATAGAACAGCGATGGGCACAATGGTACGGGTGCATCCTGTATCGAGAACCACTTTTGTGATGAAGCCACCGAAGTCAGTGTCTTCTACCACCGAATCCAGCAGCTCCAAGACCGTAGTGAGAAACGGCCTTTAGAGTGGTTGATTTCCCGTTGTAGCCGAACGTCCACTTGTCGACAGCCAAGTTGAGTTTATTTCGTAGTTGTGTGTTGAAAAAGGGGGTTCGAATTGTTCCAGGTACTTTATTTCGATCAGATACAGCGTGTTACAAAAGCGCAAAGTCTAGCGAGCTTCCTAATCGAAGTTTCTATCGCTAGCTTATTTTTGTTCAGTAGCTTGGGGTCCGCAGACTGAAGTAAAAACTTCCAAAGTAGCTAAGACACGGAAATTAATGTATAAAACATAGCTACAGTAAATTCCTAAATTCAAATGCACAAATAAGACATAAATGCAATAATAAGACACATTTAGTTGAAACAGTTGGCTTATTTTACGCGTGCATACATTCAAATACTTATGGTAAAGAAATACCAGGTACAAATTGGGCTAATAGAAAAACTATTAATCTTACGAGGTGCGAAGTCGGCAAACTCGGCTGATTTACTAATATGTTCCAATTTGTCAGAAAACATTGACGCACATTGGAACTAATATGATAGGGTTGGGAAATTATAAATAGTGGTGCAAATGTTCCTAATAATGCAAATAGAACATGGTATATTCAACACAATAATAGTAATCACTTCCTGGAAACGTATACTTCATAATTGGCAAATTGGGACTTATTTGAGGTAAATGGGTATATTAATTGAGCAGGGTCTATAATACATTCTTAGGTATAATTTGAGCAGGGTATTTCCGTGAATGTCAAGTAAATATAAATATAAATAGTGAGCAAGGTTAATATAATTATACCTACGCGAAGGGCTTTAATAAACACGTACAGTAAATGCTAGTTGCACTCAGGGCACTATTTCTCTATTAGGACGCTGGCTTAAGTAAATACGTAGCACATAAATATTTACAAGATCTGACTTTATCAACTTACAAGTATACCATGTAAATGTATATATAATAATGATCAGAAAATTACGGCGAGTTGAATGAGTCTAATTTCATGTTAATACACTTAATAATAACTTGTTTGACCTTTTAACCTAAATATTTCACATAAACATATCGATTACTCATAAAACACTTTCCTAATTAAATATTCTCCATGGATAAATAATATAGTGCAGGAAATATATTTTGCGTGGTAAATAAATATAGTGCATGAAAAGTAAAACAGTGCAAATAAGTAAATGTGCGAATATGAGCCTAATTATCAATTCTCTGTATTTCTTTATCCATCCATTTTGCCACGGTCAGCACAGCTTTTGTTGGTACCCCCTCGATATTTACTCGTGCAAATATTTGTGGCCCATTAGTTTTTTCAATGCGCACCACTAATTTTTGGTTTTCTCCAACACATGTCCGTGCATGCGTTGCGCTGGGTGCTTCTACTCCAAAATTAGCAGTGGTAGAAATGTCACAAGTAGTTTTATTGTCAAACACGGGTAACTGTCCATCACTACTGGTTTCACGGCTATCCGTAATCATTTCACTCTGTGTCTGTTGATACAGGATTGGCGGCGGTGGGGAATACCTGTTCGAAGAAGTTGAGCACGTCCTCGTCGACGTCGGTGCTCTGGCCTGCGTGGTGAGACTATAGTGATGCATGCACTGCCAGAAATGTTTATCCCAGTCGTTTAACGAACCAGGTGTGGCAGAATTGAAACTAGAAGCGAGTCGATGCCTAAATTCATTGCAATATAGTTCGAATCGTGAATCGTTAGGCTCGTTTGTATTGTTGTCTGTCGGTTCAGAAATGTCTGCGACTTTTGCCATAGTGGCTGGCCTGGGCATAGCAGAATTTGTTGTATGTGGTGGGCCGTAGCGCCGCACCTGTCCGTAGCCGTCGGATTTCATTGTCACATTAGTTGGCTCTCGATTAGTGCCGGGAATTGGCTGTCCAGGGGTCATTTGGTTTGCGCGACATTCGCTGGTGCGATGTCCAGAGTGGTTGGGGCGCGGACACCATGGATCCGCGGCATTATCTGCAATTAGTTTTTTCACTGAAAATCGGGTTGGTGTTGTCCGGGGCTGTAACTGGTTATTGCGACTCGGGGCATTCTGAGTGCTTTTCACACTGATAAAATATTCTTCTAGTAGTTGAATTGTGCGAATTAGGGGCAATTCTTTGATGCGTGAAGCGTTCCTAAAGTTCGCCACAGCATATTTATCGTAGCGGTTTTCATCATACTTGTTCCACAATTTCAAAGCAATAATTTTGTCCATTAATTTGCGATCATAGCCGACCGATTCTCGGCATTCTGCTGGCATTTTCGAAAGCAACCTTAAATAGAAGTCCATGAAAGTTTCATTGCGCAACATAGCCGCGGCTTCCCATTCTGAGAAAGTGTACGTTTTTTTGACATCTTTAAAAATTGTCGATAATTCTTCTAGAACCTGGGCCGAATTAGTCAAGTTTTCAGGGCTGGTTATGGTGGTAAGCACCCGATACGCATCCCCTTTCAATTTTGTAGTAAATACTTCTACCCAGAATTGACTTAGTAAACTGGGGTCTGCCACTGATAAGCTAGCCATTTCCACACAACGTTTCCATTCCGCAAATGTCAAAGTGTCACTTTTTCCACTGTAAGTGGGTATTTTTTCTAAAATGTGAGGTTTTGCGAGCATCCAGTAGTTCAAAATGTCTGTTTTGGTGCTTGAAGCGGCGGCACCTGGAAACAAGGCGAAATTTTTTATAGCCCATGGGTCTTTAGATGGGATTGACGTTGTCACTGGCGTTAGATTGACATTTTTAGACCCATTATCAACGGCATTTTTTGCATTAGCAATTTGGTGAACAGGTGTCGGTTCTGCATGGAAATTCAGTTTAATCGGTTCTGCTGTGTGTACCGATTCTGTGGCCGCCTTGGCGGTTTGTTTGGAGATAGTCGGAGAAGTGTGTGAATGGTGGTTCTGTAAAGCCTGGAAACGCTGTTGCAAAAGGTTTAATTCACGTGTAATCCGTTCTGTCGTGTCGGATTGATTGCGTGCAACGTCATTGTATTCTAGCGTTGCGTTAGCAAATTGAGCCTCAGAATGCATCGGTGTGGATGGGGTTGACAAATGCGTGTTTTCATAGAGATAATTGGTAATGTCAAGCTGTGTCAAAGTGCACACTGGCAACGTTGGGGCCATGTACAGGGGAATGTTACGTTTTTCAGCCACAAACATTGGATTCGGGACACGGGACTTGACAAACTGGTACAAGGTGGCCGCACGCGAAACATCAAAATCATTCCCCAACTCCCCTGAATGTTGGTCCAAACTTTCCACCCTCTCCAGATGGAGTACATATCGAGTTGCGTTACTGCTCGCGGTCAAATCCAAAGGCTCCTCTTGCCCCATGCGCACACGTGAAACGCGTCGCTCACCCTGTGCCGCGCGCAGCTGCATGTCTTGGAATCGCCGAAGCGTTTCCGGATGCAGATCCGGGTCCGGCAACGCGTTCACAGGGTGAGCCCGCGTGTGACGGCGCGGTACAGCCAGCTGCTCGGCCGTAGACACAGAATTGGCTTCTTCAAAGTCAGCCATAACCAACCACGTCGCACACAGCGCTGCCGAATATAGATAGATAGGTAGGCAAATCATAAATTATAGAATAACATTAGCATTAGTGTGTCAGCCAAAAATCAATTAATTAGAACTTCAATAAAATGACTCTAAGTAGAGTAAAATTATTCCCCAGCACGTCCACCAGATGGCGTTTCAGTGGGGGGTCCGAAGTGTTGA
Source organism: Sphaerolaimus hirsutus (assembly GCA_964036195.1). Taxonomy (NCBI): domain Eukaryota; kingdom Metazoa; phylum Nematoda; class Chromadorea; order Monhysterida; family Sphaerolaimidae; genus Sphaerolaimus; species Sphaerolaimus hirsutus. Next base: position 4,423,755 of record OZ038459.1, on the reverse strand, counting down.
GTTGTTGAATTGATGAGTTTATGGCGACCTTCATAACGTGTGTGGACTCAACTTAAATAACTAAATAATCACAACGTAATATTACGTGCGCAATAAGGGAAACCCGACACCATTAATTATGGATCATGTGAGAAATTGCATAAAACTTCTCTACTCATAAATATATTCCATTTCTTAGTCATTTTTGATATCATGACTCTAACTGATGCATGCAAAACATGCTATCAGTGCTGAAACTTTCAATTCATGCCTTAAATCATGACAGAATTCTAATGATTCTGTTTTCAGTTCCTAAAAATCATCAACTCTCTGGCTCCTAACTACTCGACTGACTAATATTCTTTTTCCATCCCACCTAATATAGAACAAGTCTCGCAATTTGTCTAGTCAATTCCCCAGGTGCACATCATGTGCTTACCCAATTTACACACATTGTGTGTGTTGACACAATTTTGCCTAGGGAATGTCACCTTTGTCACAAGGTCAAATAAGATCACATGATCAGATATCATGTGTGTCAATCCTCTAGTGGCTGTTTCACAGCTGTCCAAACTGTCATGGATCAATAAAAGTGTTTCATGCATCAGGGAATTAAGATTACTCAGCTGTATTTCGATATAGCTTTTGCATGACATTTACATGAGTAATATCAAGCTTTCCTACAGTGGTAAATTCAGAGTAAAAATGAGGGCTTCAAAAGAAATTGTTAATTAGCAAAATTAGTATAAAAACAAATAAGAGTAATTAATAAATTATTCAATTAATTATAAGTTATTCTTGAAAAGTAAAAATTTACAATTTTACCTTACATACCGTATTTCCTCGAAATACCCCCCCCCCTCGAAATACCCCCCCCTCGTTTGACCCCCCCTCTCGGGACCACTATGAAACAATCACCCCCCCCCCTCGAAATACCCCCCCCCCAAATTGAGTGTAAAGGGAACGTACATGACATATACTGCAGTTTGTGTTCTGTGTACTGCAGAACACACGTTAAAACAATGTCGGTGTCACGTTAGAACAGTGTACATACACTACATACTAATATTAGTCTACAGAACCTTATAAATGGCGGTTTTTGTTGCATTTTTCGACGTCTGCGTACGTTTCAGACGACTATTTTGTACTTGGTTTTCAAAAATTTTCTTGTGAAATAATAACCCCCCCCCCCTCGAAATACCCACCCCCTCGTTTAACCCCCCCCCCCCCCCCCCTCTCGGGACCACTATGAAACAATCACCCCCCGGGGGGTATTTCGAGGAAATACGGTAGGTATATTTACACTTCATCCCTGTTTTTACTAAAGCTGCGTTTAGTACACTGCCACGTGTGCCAACAAAATTTTTTTGGCTTTCATATCATGACAATTGAATATTTGTTGTGTTGTATGTATAAAAACATTGCACTTGCCACAAAACGGAAAAATGAAAGGACAGAAAACAAAAACGGAAATGGAAAAATTGCTGAAATTCTGCCAGAAATGGTAAAAATTTGCTGAAACTTCGCCTGAAATGGAAAAAATTGACAAAATTCATCCAGAAATGGAAAAAAATGCAAAGATTTTGCAGGAAACAGAAAAATTCACATAATTGAGAAAATGCATGCATGTTTACCAGTTTGGCTGAAACAAAAAAATAGGGATAGGAAAATGAGACGGAAAACAGAAATTGTGCTGGAAAATGAAAAACATGTGGAAAAACAGACAATTTAGCTGGAACACGAAAAAGGTGGAAAAACTGGAAATTAAGCTGAAAAATGGAAAATGAGCTGGAAAAATTGAAATGGAAAATGGAAAATAAATTTAGCAGCAGGAAAATGGGAATAGAAACCAAAAAAATTTGCTGCGAAATGTGGAAACAGAAAATGGAAAATGGAAAGTTGACACCCTAATCCCAACCATAGTAATAGAAAAGCACCGGGGCACTGGTGCCCGGTGCTAGACACCGAATGGCAGCAGCACATGTGCTAGGTGCGGCGTGCGGTGCGGTGCCATTTTTCAGCCGGTGCTAAAACTGCTAGCACCAGGGCCAAAGTAAAAGGCAACGGCTAAGTCATAATAGGGTGTAAAATTTCGTCTGCAGCATGTGTTTATTCATATTCATAAGATCAATATTCTAGATACAACTGTTTTATTTATCTTTTTTAGAAAAACAGTCTCGTCAAATAAACTTTGAAATGTGCCATACCCTTCTGAAGAGGGAACAAAAGATTGTGTTTTCTTCAATCGTCAATATTACGTTTGTTCTGCCATTTTGTTCGTAATTTGTTCCTAATTGCTTCATAAAGTGATCCCCACATCATTCTGAATGCTCAAACATCAAAATCGGTTGAGATTTCATGGAAATATACACTTCCGAATGTGCGGCCTCTAAGAAAATACCTGATAAATCCTTCAGAACAGGGGTCTCCAAGATTTTGGCCCTCGCGGGGGCTGGATAGATAGCAAATCGCTCTTCCGGAGGGATAGATAGCTGAAAAAAGTTTCTGGGGGGGCTGGGGGGGGCTTGGGGGGGTCGCGGGGGCAAAATATATAGGCTTTTTCAGTGTTTGAAGGTGAAAAACTATTAAAAGGTGCGAAAATTGGTGATTTTTAGTGAAAATTGGGGCAAAATTTCTCAAAAACCACTCCAGATAGATAGATAGCTGAGCGATTTGGGGGGGTCTTTGGGGGTAGTAGCCAAAAATTTTACCTCGGGATAGATTAATAGCTGAGCGGCCTCGGGGATAGATAGATAGCTGGCGGATTTGGGGGGGGCAGCGGCTTTTAGTCGGCTACTTTGTAAATCAAAAATACTTCATTGAAAAAATACCGTATTACCTCGAAATACCCCCATGAGGGTTTATTATTTCGCCAGCAAAATTTGAGGGGGGTTAATTCGAGGGGGGGTTTATTCGAGGGGGGGTTTTATTATTTCGCCAGAAAATTTCGTGGAATTCGTAGTAAAGAATACGCTATTTCTTACACAAAAAAACGTAATAAATGTGAGAATATAGGTTATATTGGGGCTATAGATGTACATCTGTACACAAATGAGCGTAAAAGAGTAGCTGCGATGCAAATAAGTAGTAATAAATACATCATGTACATTGCATACATGATGTACATCATTCCGGAGGGGGTATTTCGAGGGGGGGTTTATTATTTCCCCAGCCCATTTTGAGGGGGGGGGGGGTTAATTCGAGGGGGGGGTTAATTCAAGGGGGGGGGGAAGAATTCGAGGTAATACGGTAGGTACTTTGAAAAACATTAGGTACTTTTGACAACTCTGATCGCCAGTCACAAGATTAGTAATAAACTCAAATAAACACAGTTGAATTTCTATTTATATTGGCGAATGAATAGTCTAAATATAATAATTACAGTGTAAAATGTGTACGAGGAAATCCTATGTTTTTGTGGGTGTCTGCATGGTTGCATCACTGCCTCTGTGCATTGCCTGGAACACTGGTACGTCATTTTTTCTGACGCTTTCAATTTTTTTTAAGTAAGTTTCACTACAGTTGAATACGATGTTACCCTACTTCCTAGAATTACTCGCAGGATGTTAGAGTTTCATCAATGACATTTAAGAGGGTATTCAAGGGGGGGTCAGAGATTTCGTGAGGTTTGTGCTTATCGGGGGTACACACGCTAACCTGCAAACTGTGGTCTGGTAAACTCATAAATTGGCTTTCAATGCATTTGAGTTTACCGAAATGAGGTGTCTGTCAACTGCAGTTGATGGGGATCAAGAATAGCTCATTCCAGTAAACTCAAATGCGTTCAAAGCCGATTTATGAGTTTACCAGAACACAGTTTGCAGTTTAGCGTGCACTAGGTGCACACGCATCATATACCTACCTATCCTCCAATAAGGGGAATACTGGTATGACTTAGTATGGGTTACTATGATACAATAGCATGAACAGATGGAACTTTTCAAACAAAAATGCCTAAAAACCAATGAAAACAACCACATATAAATAGTAAAGTGCAGGTGAATTGCGCACTTGAGCACAAAAAATGTAAAATACCTAGTGCATACGTATAAAAAACTTTGGCTGATGTCTTACAAATAAAAACATTAAAAAACATTTAAAAGAACATTGGCCAACCATAAACCCCCAACCAGATTTCCAATCCGCATGTACAACATTCGCCATTGGCCATTCGGGCAGAAGTTACTATGATGGGTGGAATTGTTTTGCGTCATTGTATGCATACCACACATATGACAGCGGCATGCAAGTTTGTCGGACTGGGGATGGAGGTCTCTTGAAAAATGTCAGTTTTTTTGATCATTTGAAGAGAGCCTTGTAAAATGTGACGATTTGAGAATGATAAGAAGGGTTGACTGAGTGATTTAATGTGAATTTCGGTGTGAATCCTCCATGTTATGTTACGCCATGCACATATTTTACACTAAATTCTAGCGAAAAAACAACTCGCCCATCGAATATTTCCCCTGTCGAATATCTACCCCCTCAAATACGTCACCCTAAAAATCTCCTGATGAAGAAATAGCCCTCCCCATAAAGTAGGGGAGTTAATCGAGAGGGTAAATTTTTGTCTGTCAGCTAACAGGGTGGGACTTATTCAAGGAGGAGTTTTTCGGGGGGGGGGGCTTATAGATTTGAGAATTTACCGTATACGGCATACATAAATTATATTTCACATACAGGGCCATCTCGCAATCATTGCTGGCAAATCTTATCTTGATAGATTTTTAGCCAACTTTTATGGTGTCAAAGATGGTTACCATGCCAGAACCGGTTTGAAGAGAATTTCACCTGAACCCACAGAATTTCATGGCACGTGGGCTTATGAGGATGCTCTCGGTGGGTCACATTTTTATTTTGATATACCTATATTTAGTTTTGTGATATTTTTTTGAGGAGTTATGAGAAGCATATCGATAGGAATTTTTTTACATTGCTGCATTTTCAGCATAGTTGTTGACACGTACTTACGTTTACTCTATAAATACGTATACTCGAGCACTGCATAAATACGTTTACCGTTTCCACCCAAAATACCAATACCCACTTACTCGCGTACTTTTTTCAGTACGCGAGTACAGAAAACGTAATTGCGAAAGGTTTTTGGTGTGCATAAAAAGCAAAAACAACGTAAACGAATTACTACAAAAATGGCAGCGGCAATGATAGAAGTTGCGATAGGTCGGGAAAGCGATTACTCTAGCATTTACTTTTACTAATTTTTACATCTTCCTATGTACAAAATCGAAACTAAGTCTTGATTTTACGTTGTTTTTTTACGTTTACTCACCTTTTATGCAGCGTAAAAAAGAATTACTTTACGTTTTCTATACTCATTGGTGAGTAAAGATCAAAAAATTTACGTTAATGTTAAGATTTAAAAAGTCCAGTACTTCTAGCAACTCTGATTTTCAGGCAACCTCTACACCATCAAACCGGAAAATATGACGAAAATACTCATCATAAACGAGGCCGATTTTAACACATACAAAACCAATCCAAGCTACGATGCCATGTCTCAAAGAGTCAGTTTTTACATTTCTTCATTCCAGCATTATTTAAAAAAATATAAACACCTTCCCGGACAAGTTCACCACCCAATTTTTTATTTTACTCTTGACGCAATATCTGCGGCTATGGGGGGATTAAAGAGCTGAAAATTTGTATATATATAGTTTCAACAATCCCCTACCCCGCATCAATGGGGGGAGGCACGGCGACGAACTACAGGGAGGGTCGCCGTATATGCAACATTTTTTTCCGGCGTTTTTAGTGTCCCAAACAAGTTCGCCACCCACTTGATTGGCTGCAGTACGGGGGCGATATCTCCTGCTGTGGGGGGGTAAAAAAGCTGAAATTTGGGGGATGTCTTGACAACACCCCCCTCACTATTCACCGGCGGGACAGCCGCCGGCAACCAACTACAGCATCGGTCGCTGCGTTTAAAGTTGTTTTTTTTAAAACAACCCGAGTGTCCCACACAAGTTCACCACCTGATTGCGTTTTAAAAAGTGAATGGTTTAGACTTTGAAGAAAAAAAAAAGTTGTTTAAACTTTAAAGCAGTCCACCACCTTTTTTAAATGCTTTGGTTGATTAAAAATGTGACGTCAGACACCATTGGGACTAGTGATGGAATGGCGCCATGGCGCTGGCGCCATTTGAGGGCGCCAAAGGGCGCCGCGCCATGGCGCCATTGGCGCTTGGCGCCCTTTTCCTGTGGCGCCCTTGGCGCCTGGCGCCCACATTCTGAAAGGCGCCATGGCGCCCTTGGCGCTTGGCGCCCTTTTTCCGTGGCGCCCTTGGCGCCTGGCGCCCTGCTTTTAAAGGGCGCCAAAAAGGCGCCAGCAGGGTTTCAAGGTGAGTGCTGTATAAATGGTAAAAAAGATGAATGGATGATCTGAATTCGCCAGAAAAATAGACGAAGTGGTGTGAGTGGGTATAAATCTTTTGTGCAACGGTTCATCAGATGTGTCTGCAGATCAGAAGACGAGAATCATGGAACGTTGAACTTGTAAAATCATAAATCAACGGATTCAAATCGTTGCAATTCCGTTTTTTTTGTCCATTTCGAGGAAACATGATTGGAAAAGTCAATTTTAAGTGAATGGATTGTTGTCAAATGACAATATCCATTGTGTTTGAATTGTCATATGAATTTTACTCAAATTTTTTTGTTGCTAGTGTTGCCTGTGTTCATTACACCCTGGAGAATGCAAATTAAGTAGTGAATGCATGTACTAGGGTGCTGTAGAAACACTTTTAGCACACACAGGGTGTTGTATGCCCTTATTTATCCTGGCGCCCTTGGCGCCTGGCGCCCTATTTTTCAAATGGCGCCATGGCGCCCTTGGCGCTTGGCGCCCTCTTTCCGTGGCGCCCTTGGCGCCTGGCGCCCGCTTTCGGAATGGCGCCAAGGCGCCCTTGGCGCCTGGCGCCCTTTTTCTGTGGCGCCCTTGGCGCTTGGCGCCCACTTTCTGAATGGCGCCATGGCGCCCTTTTTTCTGGCGCTTTTCCATCACTAATTGGGACCCACAATCCTGACCCAGAAACTAAACACAAATCCTGATCCCAAATAATTATAAAAATTTCATCAAACATTTGAAAAAAACTATTCAGACCCTGAACTAGTCCTGATCCCAATCTTGAATAATTCAAAAAGTATCCAATATGAAAAATCTGAATGAAAAACTATCCAGAATGACCCCCACCCCAATACCGCACACAGACCCCAGTCATGATTCCTATCTCAAAAAAAATATCCCAATATGAAAAAAAATGATCCCAGACAACCCTAGAGTAACGTTCCCAATCCCAGAAGAAAAATTATATCCAGTTTGAACCCTAGATCTCCTGATTGAAATTTTCTCTGTAGGCACTGGCAAACTTGAATGGGACACTCACCCCCTCCCTAAATGGCAGACAAAAATTCACTTTACACCAAATTTTTGTTTCACAATTGAAAAGTTGGTTTACAAAGTCCCATAGAGAAGTGTTTAAGGTTCAATATTGCATAAACAACATAACCTCTAAAATGCCTCCATAATGAAATTTATTTGGGGTGAATGAAAAAATGAAAATTTTGGCAAATTTTGTTCCCGTGGTGATGTCAGTATGATGTCATAAAATTCACCCCAAATAAATTTCTTTATCGGGGCATTTTAGAGGTTATGTTGTTTACGCAATATTGAACCTTGAACACTTCTCTATGGGACTTTGTACACCAACTTTTTGAGTGTGAAACAAAAATTTGGTTTAAAGTGAAATTTTCAGTCTGCTGTTTATGGGACAGGGTGGGTGCCCTACTGAAAAAAATTTTATGAGCAGAACTAGGGTTCAAATCTGATTCAATTTTATATCAGGTATGTTCTCACAACATTTTTTTGTAATGCAGTTGGGTGGCGAACTTGTTTCTGACACTTGGGCTGTTCTTAAAAAAATTGTCAACTTTATATGCAGTGACCCATGCTTTAGTGAGTCGTCGGCAGCCGCCCCACTAATGTATTGTGAGGGGGTTGTTGGCAAGATATCCCCCAAATTTCAGCTTTCTACCGCCCTCACAGCTGGAGATATAGCCTTCAAAGTGTAGCTTATCAAGTGGGTGGTGAACTTGCTCAGGACACCAAAAACGCCACAAAAATTGTTGCATATAGGGCGACCCACCCTGTAGTGAGTCGCCGCACCTCCCCCCATTGTTGGGGAGTAAGGGGGTCTTACAACTTTATATATACAAAGTTTCAGCCTTATAACACCCCCATGGACGGAGATATTGCGTTCGAAGTGAAATAAAAAAATGGGTGGTGAACTTGTCCGGGAAGGTGTTTATAATCATTATCTCAAACACATCCAGGGTCGAACAATCGGCATGCTGCTGGTAACAGCGGCAACTGGCTTGACTCCAATCTGTCAATTCACAGATCCCAAAGCCACGGTCAGTCGGGTAGAAAATTGTGATATCTACAGTATTTCTTCGAATACCCCCCGGGGGTGATTGTTTCAGAGTGAGAATTTTGAGGGGTTTAAACGAGGGGGGTATTATTTCGCGAAATCACGTTTTAGTACTCACGCGAAATTTTTTGAACCCCCAGTACTAAAAAGTTGGTTGAACGCAGACGTTGGAAAATGTGACAATAAGCACCATGTATAAGGGTCTACCGTATTTCCTCGAAATACCCCCCCCTCGAAATACCCCTCTCAAAATGGGCACTATGAATTTGTGGTCCAGGAAATGTATAACAGACGTTCAAAACACTTACTGTTCAGAACATCGTTTATACCATCTACATCCTTTAATAAGGCTGTAAAAACTTATAAATGGTGACTGGTGGTTATAACCACGTTTTTCTCTTATAATTATAACTCTGAAAAAATAAACCCCCGGGGGGTAATTCGAGGAAATACGGTATACACTTATTTTAGTATGTAAATTGTGTAAACGCTGTTCTGACGTGACACAGTCATTGTTTTTAACATAAATTCCGCATTGCCATATCACAAACCGCAGTTTTGGCATGTACATTCTCTCTACACGCAATTTGGGGGGGGGGTATTTCGAGGGGCTGGGTAATTATTTCATAGTCGCCATTTTGAGGGGCGATATTTCGAGACGGGGGTATTTCGAGGAAATACGGTACATTATTTTGTTTTGTTCTTAACGTTCAGGCCAATATATATGTCCTAATAGGTGTTCATTTATGTTATGTAAAAGTTGTTTACAAAGTGTCATTATATTTTAAAGTACTTTTCCATTACAAAAGCCCCAATCTCCCGATTGCCTATCGTATATCCTCGAATAAGTCCACTCCCTCGAATAACTTCCCGCTCGAATATTTCCCCATCTGTATGCTGGGTGGGGTAAAAATGCCACGAGAATGACCCCCCTTCCCACGAGAAAATTCAACCTCTCTGACAGGTGGTAGAGACATAATATCTGAAAAACGTTTTATGTTATGGAAAAACGGTTTATGGAACAAATGTACGCTGATTCTATCAATAGGTATATTGATCATGAATTTTACTGAATATTCTGACGAAAAATAACTCCTCCCTTCCAATCCCCCCTCAAAAAACTCCCCCCTAAAAAAATCTGATACAAAAAACTCCCCCTGGGACTTATTCGAGGATACGTGGTAATTTGTTGTTGACAACATTTTTCCTTTTTGCCCACAGTCAAATTGGTACATCAAAGGAAGGGACACATCTGCACATGAAGCAGCCATCATATCCACATTGCAACATTGTGGCTTGAGTAAGTTTGCTGAAGAATTTTTTTGTGCTCCAGAAAAAGGCGCCAATGGCGCCCTAGAATGACACTATTGGCCCTGCGCACACTAGTTTTCACACGAAATTGAGAAAACTCGTAAATGAGCTTTGAACGTGTTTGAGTTTTCCACAATGTATCATTTTTCATCTCCGTCAACTGTAGTTGACGGCCACCTCATTGTAGAAAACTCAAATGCGTTCTGAGCTGAGTTGTGAGTTTTCGAAATTTCGTGTGAAAACTAGTGTTCACAGCAGAGTTGTACAAATACTGTTATTTTCGGAAAACGTAAACGTAAACGTAAATACCTTTTCTAAATTGTGAGTATTAATACTGAAAACGTAAAATACTTTTAAAATACACGGGTAAACGTAAAAAAAACGTAAACGTAAAAATTTCTTTGAAGTGCACAACCCGTGATCAGATGCATTGAAAAACACCTTTGTTTTTCCTATTTCAAGCATTTCTCTGCTAATACGATCACATTTTTGCTTACCTATATTATTTATCAAACAATTAAGCAGCTAATTGGCCAAAAATATAAATTGTACTTATTGTATCAGAAAAAAGTTCAAAAATGCACTGTTTTTGTGCATTTTCCATACGATTTTTACGTTTTCTCTGGTACCCGGGTAATTGTGCCAGGAAAACGTAACAAAACGTAATGGTATTTTTGGAAAACGTAAACGTAAACGTAAATATAAATACCCAAATAACCGGGTATTTCGGGTAAACGTAAATACGTTTTTCCAACTCTGGTTCACAGGCACATTCAACCACTAGTTGTGGAACAAATTGATGGAACAAATTCTTTGTTGTTTTTCTGGGTGGGTGGGGGGCGGTATCTGTTTGCCTTAAGCAATGCAATTTGTACCTAAATATTAACGGTGCCAAACTGTCTGGTGAACAATGTTTCAATTGTTAAGAGTTTTTTCAATTTAATTTTCCGAATTTTGATTTTTTTGCCCAAAAAACTTTAGAAATAGAATAAATATCGTTCATTTTAGAATTAAAAAGTGAAAAGTCCATCAATTTTAAATCGAGATGATTTTACAACAAAAATTATTTCTGCTTCTGGCAAAATTTCAGCAATTTTTCCATTTTCCGGCAAAATTCAGCAATTTTTCCGTTTCCGTGCAAATTTCATTTGTCCGTTTTCAGGCCTTGTATTCCATTTTCCGGCCACTGAATTTTTTTTCCATTTCCGTTTTCTGGCAAGTGCAAAAAATTTTTCCGTTTTCATTATCCATAAAAATCTCGATCCATTTCGACACTCTATTCTCAGACCGGTGTACGGCGTCGTGCAGCCGGCTGCCCACGTGCGCGAGTCTGTCGCACAGCACCGGCCTGCGCCAGTGCCGGCTGCACTACGTCGAGTTGAACGCCACCAAGCTGCCCCCCGTGCACAGCCCCGGCTTCGACTGGTGGGAGAGATGAGTGCATTGACAGTGGCCTTTGGCGCGGCTACTTGTGAACGTCGACAACCCCCCCCCCTTCCTGCCCCCAAACTAACGATGGCAAAAAAAATAAATTCGAAAAGTCATTTCAGAAAAAATACTTAAAAATTTAAATACTTTTTCTGGAGGGTTTGCCATCGTTACCCCAAACAGACTGGTATTTTTGCCAGACTACAGACAATTTTACTTAATAAATTGACACCAAATTCAATTACCCAATTTGATAATGGACTTAGAACACAATAATATTATGATGAGATAGAAATATATTAGCTGCAATGCAGGGGCTCAGTATATAGGTTTTTTTCAATAAGACTGATTCGCAATTCACAAGAGTGACATCTCATGTGAAAACCAGGTGAAATAACAGTAATGATTGGCAGTGGGAGGGCGTGGTTGTTCATTTTGCTATATCATATTACTCGTTTGCATAGTTGTTAAAACATATTTACGTTTACTCGATAAATACATATACTTGAGTACTGCATAAATACGTTTATGTTTCACTCATTTACTCACGTACTTTTTGAAAGTTATTTTTCCAAACAGAAAGTGATAAACATAAGACATTTTTCTATGAAGTACTTAACTGGAGAGAAAACACATCTTTATGTATACCAGAGTAAAAATTGGAAAAATACTGACTTTTTGTGAGAAAAATACTAACTTTTACGTTTTCTGTGAGAAAAAATACCCATTTTTACGTTTTCTCTGAAAAAATGTATTTTACTCACGTTTTACGCAGCGTAAAAGTATTTAAAAATACTTTACGTTTTCTGTACTCAGGGATGAGTAAAAGAGAAATACTTTACATTTACTTTAAAAAAGTTCAGTACTTCTAACAACTCTGCTTATTTGATGCGCGCCAGCAGAGCGAAATTCAATTTTGAGATATGGAGGGTCGAAAAAAGCAAAAAATCGCAAAATACAGTTTTTGAAATTTTAAAAGTACCAATCTACAAGCTTTTTCAGCTTTTGTATTTTTTAAAGTACCGATCTACACACATTTTTAAAAATTGTACTTCTAAATTTACCGATCTGCACTGTATTTTTTGTGCTTCTGAAAGTACCGATGTCAGCTCAGCATCATCAGCAGCAAAAACTCAATTTGTGCTTTTTTACTATGGGTAAAAGTACCGATCTACATCTATCTGATTTTGTGCTTTAAAATGTACCGATCTAAACACCTTCCCGGTCACGTCCGGCACCCATTTTTTGATTTTACTTCTCACATCCTATACCCAGTTCTAGGGTCCCGCAGAGGCTGAAACTTGGGGGAGATATTGGCGCAACCCCCCTCTACCTCGCATGAATTAGGGGGGTCGCGGCGACCCCCCTAATTCATGCGAGGTAGAGGGGGGTTGCGCCAATATTTCCCCCAAGTTTCAGCTTCTGGCGCGCCCTAGAACTGGAGATAGGGTGTCACAAGTACGATCAAAAATAGGGTGCCGGACGTGACCGGGAAGGTGTTTACATGCTATTACCAATTTGTTCCTTTAAAATGTACTGTACTACAAAAAATACGATTCACTCAATGTTATATAGCTAGTGTTATATGTATAAACAATGATTATACCTATGCATGTGGATACCCAATAATATGGCCGAAATACCCATACCCAAAATTTTCATACCCAATACCCATGTATGGGTATTGCATACTCCAAACTTTCAATTGCGATTATCTTAAAATCGATTTTTTGTAGATCGGTACTTTTAGAAGCACACCCTTCATATGCTCCAATACCAGAGTTGGAAAAACGTATTTACGTTTACCCGAAATACCTGGTTTTTCAGGTATTTATACTTACGTTTACGTTTACGTTTTCAAAAAATACCATTACATTTTGTTACGTTTTCCTGGCCAAAATACCCGGGTACCAGAGAAAACGTAAAAACGTTATTTGAGAAAACATTTAATAGCTTATTCTCAGAAATGAAGTTTCAAACAATGTGTAAAAGGTCCCAAAGGAATAGACATTAGACAGAATGAATTCTGTTCGCACTCCGCAACACTCACCTATGTAAATATGTACACAAAAAATACCATTTAGGTATTGAAAATATTAGAATTGAATTGAGGTGGGTGTTCATTGCGCGGTCTGTGTGATCGTTTTGTGAATGCTAATTTGGTGCACACTGGTTTTACCCATCAATCAAATGTCTTCAAGATAAATTGCATACTGAACTGTCAATGAATGAGTCTGGTGATGACGACAATAAATGCACGATGCAACAAAACGACATGCATGTCATCACAGTGACATCCCAAAACCAGGTGGTGATAATCACAGCATCACTGTCTCATTTTTCGTTCCTCCAAAAATTCACTATTTTTCATCCCTCTAGATAATGTGGGTGGAGATCATAGGAACAACCGTAATGTTGTAAAAACATGGCTTTTATGTCCTCTCACAGTGGAAGCACTTAATAAAATTTTTACATTTACGTTTTATTTTATGTTTTCCCAGGTATTTTAGTATTTATACTTTTGATTTGGAAAAGGTATTTACGTTTATGTTTACGTTTTCCAAAAATACCAGTATTTGTACAACTCTGTCCAATACACATAGTCACTTTTGTCTACTGTCCGGCGTCGATGCTGTGCAGAGAATGTATATTTTAAGTCTTTAATCATCTGTAATTCTGAGGCGGAAAAAACTCCCCCATTGAACCCTTCAATAACTCTCCCTAATGAAAAAAATTATTCCCCTGGCCCCAGATTTAATTGGGCAGATTATCCCTGAGAAGGAGGACATGACGGGCGTGTCTGGCAATTTGAGATTTGATTGGGCAGGCATGCCCGCGCCGCCCGCCCGTCATGCCAGGCGCCTGACAGCCACCGCCAACGATGGCAAAAACACACATATTAAATACGGAAACTCATAGAGTTTCCGTGTTTTTGTTTAACACGGAAACATGGAAACTCAACAATTTTGAAAAACACGGAAACTTAAATGAGTTTTTTTTGGAGAACACGGAAACACGGAAACACGGAAACACAGAAAACACGGAAATGTTTTTTGTGTTTTTTATTTGATCAATTGACGGCACATAATTTGAACTGAACAATGTGAGTAAAGTGTCTACCATATTTCCTCGAAATACCCCCCCTCGAAATACCCCCCTCAAAATGGACTCTATGAACTTATAAACCCCCCCCCCCCTCGAAATACCCCCCCCCCAACTTGCGTATATAGAGAACGTAAATGACAAAGGCTGCGGTTTGTCATCTGGGTAATGCAAAACACACGTTAAAAACGATGACTGACGTTATGTGAGAACAGTGATTATATGTACGTCTACACACTTATACAAGTCTTTAGAGTCTTATAAATGGCGATTATTGACAATTTAGTACTTGGTTTTCAAAAAATTTCTGGCGAAATAATAACCCCCCCCCCCCTCGTTACACCCCCCCCCCCCCTCAAAATTCTCACTCTGAAAAATTTAAAACCCCCAGGGGGTATTTCGAGGAAATATGGTACATAAGGTATGCATTGTATGTATTTTACAGTAATGTGAATACGTACACAAGCAGGGTTGGCAAAATCTCAGAAAAAAATAAAAATAAAATAAAAATAAAATGGAATATTCAAGAATAAAATAAAATAAAATAAAATGGAAAATTTCAGAATAAAAATAAAAATTGTATAAAAATTCGAATTTTTGTAAAAAATTTTGTAAAATTGTATAAAAATTCGTATTTTTGGAAAAATTGTATCAAAAATCATCTTTTTTGTAAAATTTTATCTCATTGCTTGAGTTTGTACCTGTTTATTCACGGATCTGGGGGCAGTCCCAAGCATTGTAAAGTGTCAAATGTCATGTAAAATGTCATGCAAAGTGTCAATTGTCATGACAAATGTGAAGTGAAGTGTAAATTGTCATGACATTTAAAAATTAAAGT
This sequence comes from Sphaerolaimus hirsutus, assembly GCA_964036195.1. NCBI lineage: Eukaryota > Metazoa > Nematoda > Chromadorea > Monhysterida > Sphaerolaimidae > Sphaerolaimus > Sphaerolaimus hirsutus. The sequence continues at coordinate 4,408,651 of OZ038459.1, read as the reverse complement.
ATCAATTGTCAAGCAAATTGTGTCCAAATCTTATGTTTTATTTCTAAATCTTATGTTTTGTATCCAAATTATGTTGTTGTTGAATCCAAATCTTATGTGAACATTTGGATACAAAAACATAAGATTTGGATACAAAACATACTATGGATACAAAAACACAAAATTTGGATACACAATTCACACTTTGCATGACATACATAATACTGCATGCAACTTTTGAAAAGTAAGGGAAAAATTTGTCACAGGTTTTTCATGTATAGGTCTAATTATAACAGTTTTCTGGCCTTGCATGCATGATTCTGATTTTTAGTAAAATTTTTGTACAATTTTTGTAAAATTTTTGTAAAATGTATCATTTTATTTTATTTATGACTTTTGGGAATAAAATAAAATGAAACAAGAATAAAATTAAAATAAAATAAAATTTTTATACAATTTTTATACAATTTTACTAAAATGAATTTTTATAAAACCAACCCTGTACACAAGGTACCGTATTTCTTCTAATAGAATGGCATACCTCCAATAGAACGGCAGGTTTTGGCTGTTTTTTGCACTCATGAAAACAATAGAATGTCAGCTTCCAATTGAGCGGCACCTCCAATAGAACGGCAGGTGGAAATTACATTGGGAGCGTGCCAAAACACCACATAACAAAAAATAGGTGGTGAGAACGTTCAAAACGTTCAAAGATTGATATTCAAACTGATGCGCTGATACTAAAATGTTGCTCAAGTTTCAATAAAAATATACCGGTGTTGAAATGAAAAATGTGTGAAAAAATTGTTGAAAAAAATAGAACGGAAGGTAAAAATGTTGATGAAAAAGATAGAACGGCGCTCTTCTATTAGAAGAAATACAGTATCCAATTTTAAATGATGAAAAAAGTATTCAAAAAAATAAGCTTCAATCGATATGCACGTGGAGTATATTTGCAGTTCAAGTCAATTCACGCGCCTCCTGGGGCCAATCCCGCACCTTGTAAAGTGTAAAGTGTCAAATGTCATGTAAAATGTCAATCAAAACGAAAAAGAAAAGATTTTATTACTGAACTGCATGACAATTGACACTTTACTTAACATTTGTCATGTCAATTGACACTTTGCATGAACTTTTACATGACATTTGACACTTTACTTTACACTTTACAAGGTGTGGGATTGGCTCCAGTACAGTGCACACACATCCATTGAAGTATTTTGGCCTACAGCATAAATTGTCGTTTTTGACATTTTGTTGATGCTATGTTGTGGACATGCTTATGTTTTTGATTTTATGAGCTGTTGTGTACATTTTTGTGGACATTTTCAACACATGAACAAATATGTAGATGCTATGTGGGATCTAAACCTGTGGAAAACCCATATATGATAGGAAAACCACTGTTTCCACATTAAAATGGTGTAAAATCCAACTTTTTGTAAAAAACATGAGTTTTTATGAAAAAAACTTGTGTTTTTTGTATATAAAAAAACAGAAATTAAACACGGAAACTCAAGTTTTTTTTCATGAAAAAACTCAAAACACAGGTATTAATTTTTGAAAAACTCAAAACATAGAAAGTGTTTTTTATTTGAGAACTTACCCATAGTTGGCCACCGCCTGTCCGCCAGGCAGAGCGAGATTTAATTGCATGCCAGGCAGCAGCTGTCAGGTGCCTGGCAGGAAAGGCATGAACATAAGATTTGGATACAAAACATAATACCGTATTACCTTGAATTATCCCCCCCCCTTGAATTAACTCCCCCTCGAATTAACCCCCCCCCCCTCAAAATGGGCTGGGGAAAAAATAACCCACCCCTCGAAATACCCCCCTCCCTCCGGAATGATGTACATCATGTATGCAATGTACATGATGTATTTATTACTACTTATTTGCATCGCAACAACACTTATATGCTCATTTGTGTAGAGATGTACATGTATACCCCCAATAATTACCTATTTTCTCACATTTATTACTGTTTTTGTGTAAGAAAAAGGGTATTCTTTACTATGCATTTTACAAAAATTTCTGACGAACTAATAAACCCCCCCTTGAATAAACCCCCCCTCGAATTAACCCCCCCTCAAATTTTGCTGGCGAAATAATAACCCCCCATGGGGGTATTTCAAGGTAATACGATATTTGGATACCAAAAAAGATTTGGATACATGAAAAATAAGATTTGGATACAAAAAAAAATATTTGGATACACTATGGAAAAAGTCAAACTGAAAACATAAAAAGTTACCTGCCCTGCACCACTGAGGATGCAGGGCACATTTTTCATGTTCTGATAGATTTTGCCAGGCATGCCCTCACAATTAAATCTCATTTTGCAATTTTCAGGCAAGTCAGGCACTTGTGAGGGTGTGCCTAGCAGGCGCGTCGGGCGTGTCAGGCGCCTGGCATGCAGGGCGCAATTGAATCTCGTTTTACAAAATTTTGCCTGGCGTGCATGACGGGCATGTCAGGTGCGGGGCGCGGAGGGCAGAAATCTGTCTGCCCAATTAAATCTGGGGCCTGGCCAGGCAAAATTTTGTAAAACGAGATTCAATTGGGCCCTGCATCCCAGGCGCCTGACATGCCCGACGCGCCTGCCAGGCACGCCCTCACGAGCAGGGTTGGTTTTATAAAAATCATTTGTATATAAAAATTGTGTATAAATGTATTTTATTTTGATTTTATTCTTGTTTCATTTTATTTTATTAAATTTTATTCCAAAATGTAAATAAAAAAATAAAATAGCCCATTTTACAAAAAAATTACAAAAATTTTCCATAAATTTTACAAAAAAATCAGAATCTTGCCTGCAAGGCCAGAAAAAATGTTATAATTAGACCTAAACATGAAAAACGTGTGACAAATTTTTCCATTACTTTGCAGAAGTTGCATGCATTGCAGTAGGTATTGTCAGCTTGTTGCAAGTGTTAAGTGACAATTATTGATATGAATGGTTTGCATTGTCAGTGGAAGTACTACTAGTGTGCTGGCACATTTGTAAAAATAACGTGCAAGGTGTTAATTGTCATGAAAAATGTAAAGTAGAGTCAATTGACATCTTGAATGTCAAGCAAAGTGTCAATTAACATGACAAATTTCATGCAAAGTATAAATTGTGTATCCAAATCTTATGTTTTGGTATCCAAATATTACGTTTTTGGTATTTAAATCTTATGTTTTTGTATCCAAACGTTCACATAAGATTTGATACAAAAACAACATCAAGATTTGGATAAAAACATAAGATTTGAATACAATTTGCTTGACAGTTGCCACTTTAATTTATATTTGTCATGACAATTGACACCTTACTTAACATTTGTCATGACAATTGACACTTTGCATGACATTTCATATGACATTTGACACTTTATAAGGATTGGGACTGCCACAGTTCCGCAAATAAACAGGTTGAACCCCAAGCAACACAATAAATTTTTATACAAAAAAGATGAATTTTTATACAATTTTTACAAAAATATGAATTTGTATAAAATTTTACAATAATTTTACAAAAATTCAAATGTTTATACAATTTTTATTTTTATTATGAAATGTTCCATTTTATTTTATTTTATTCTTAAATTTTCCATTTCATTTTAATTTTATTTTTATTTTTTTCTGAGATTTTGCCAACCCTGCTCACAGCGCCTGACTTGCCTGAAAATTGCAAAATGAGATTTAATTGTGAGGGCATGCCTGGCAAAATTTAACAGAATGTGAAAAATGTGCCCTGCATCCTCAGAGGTGCAGGGCAGGTAACTTTTCAATGTTTTCAGTTTGACTTTTTCCATAGTGTATTCAAATATATATTTTTTGTATCCAAATCTTATTTTTCATGTATCCAAATCTTATGTTTTGGTATCCGAATCTTATGTTCCATATCCAAAACTTATGTTTGTGTATCCAAATCTTATGTTCATGCCTGTCATGCCAGGCACCTGACAGCTGCCGCCGGGCACACAATTAAATCTCGCTCTGCCTGGCATGACGGGCTGGGGTCGCGCCTGCCCAATCAAATCTCGAATTGCCAGACACGCCCGTCATGTCCTCCCTCTCAGGGATAATCTGCCCAATTAAACCCAATTGCAATATCGGCGACCTTAAGGGATGATTTCGTGTATTTTACAAACCGCATGTAACTCTCAGTGCATGTGCGTCGATGCGGCTGAACTTTAAAAAATCTATCGGGCGTACGCCCTACCCTACAAATCTGTAGGGAGAATTAAATCTGGCCCCTGGGGTCTTATTCAAGTATATATTTTTCTGAAAAACACCCATTTTTGAAACGATCATTCTGAATAAGCTGTCATTTAGTAAAATGAAGGAGAATGTCGTTAAAAATGCACTTTTAACGTGTTTGACATTTTCTCCGCTCAGTTCACCCCACACACCACTAACGCGGAAGTTTTTACCTCAGTTCGTTTTACTCAAGTGAAAAAGTGGCAAGAAAAGTCACAAGAGCGAAATAACTTTTTAAGTGCCAATTGAAGTTAAAAGTAAGTGTAAAAACCGAAATAAAATGTGTACCTAAATGACATCAATACTTATCACTTACTAACAACTCGACTCGAACCATTTTTGCCACTTTTCCACATGCGGAATTAGGTAGGTATTTACAACCGACGCTGAAAAAAAATGTCTCAAAGTTTCCAATTGAACGTGTTGTTCACTTTTCTTTTTCTTAAAAAATCGCTACTCTCCTGCTAAATATTTACATTTAGTTCCAAATGTGAACTGGAAGACTTATGGGCATTTGCTTAAAAGAAGCGCGCTGCAAGTGGCTGAGCACTCATTCTCGCAGTTATTTGTTACCTATTTTGGAGTCTGTTGAATGTGTTGGCCCAAAGTTCCGCATTGGCGGAGAATTTGGAAGAAATTTTGAACGGTAACGTTGTGCCTGCGGACACTAGTTTTCACGTGAAATTTGCGAAAACTCACAAATCAGCTTAGAACGCATTTGAGTTTTCTACAATGAGGTGGCTGTCAACTACAGCTGACAGAGGGTAAAAATGAGTCATTGTGGAAAACTCAAACACGTTTAAAGCTCATTTATGAGTTTTCGAAATTTCGTGTGAAAACTAGTGTGCGCAGGGCCATTCGATTTCATTACGCTTGTGCATAGTACACTTTTTTCGGTGGCCCGGCAATATTTAATGAGCGATTTTTTTTCTGCCAATGCTTCAGTTTTGGACTACAAAAGAATCCCGTTCATTATACTCAGTGAGTGATCTTTTTGCGGCCGGTTCATAAAGATCTCATTTTTGTCCGATTTGAAGATGCGTAAGTAAAATAAATTACGACTAGTGATGAAAATGTGCTGGATGTGCTCAAAATGGTCATTTTATCTATCCCAGTTTATTTCCTTGAACAAGCTCATAAAAAACCGTGGAATATTTTGTGTATTTTAGAAAAGAATGGCATTTCACAGTACGAGTTTCACCAGGTACCGTATTTCCTCGAAATACCCCCAGAAGGTTTATTCTTTCAGAATGAGAATTTTTAGGGGGGTTCAACGGGGGGGGGGGGGGTAATTATTTCGTCAAAAAATTTTTGAACTCCGAGTACTAATTTGTTGTTTGTAACGTACGCAGACGTAGAAAATGCAACAATAAGCGCCGTGTATAAGTCTATAAGAGTCTATCGACTTGTATAAGTACGTAATTGGTATAAACCATGTTCTGACGTAACACAGTCATTATAAAGTGTGTTCTGCATTGCCCGGATCACAAACCGTGGCTTTTGTCATTTACGCTCTCTTTACACTCTTTTTTCTTTGGGGGGGGGGGGGTGTGTTTCGAGGGTGAGGTTTTTCAATGATATACGGTATATGATTTTTATGATATTTACTCCGCGGACCGCATGCTTCCATCTTCTGAGTGTCGTCATCGTTGATGAAATCAAAATTGTTTTAAAGAAAAAAAATGTTTCTGGAAAAAGACATTTGTCACTTGTATGTATTCGATTTTTTGTATTTACGCGATTTTTGTCACTCTGAGAAATTTTTTTTAATTTTGTTTGTGGAAGTGCGTGCATAAGTATCCAGATACCGTAATTCTTCTAATATAACGGCATCCTCCAATAGAATGACACCCCCAATAGAACGGCAGGTTTTGGCTCCTTTTTGCACTTACGAAAACAATACAACGGCAGCCTCCAATTGAACCGCATGTAGATGTTCCGTTGAAAGAGTGCCAAAACACAGAAATATAATAAATAAATTCATTTTGGCCAGAACATTCGAGGCATTCAAATATGGATATTGAATAACAAATTTATTCACTGATATTCTGCTCAATTTTCATGTACGATAAAACTGCGTTCTAATGAAAAATGTCCAAAAAAAACTAAATGTTTTGTCACCACAAAAAAACACAGTGTGAAAACCGACTTTGTTCTCGATTGTGAAAAGTTTTGTAAGTTCCAGACTTCGGCACTTTGATGGATATGGAACTTGATACGCGAAACAGCTGTGTGAATTGTGACAGTTCTATAGCAAACCCGAGAATTGTCAATGGGGGGAGCTCATTTGTGTACTATTTCGAAGTATTTCACAGAGTTGTTAAAAGCAGTGAACTTTTTCAAAGTAAATGGAAACGTAAAGTACCTATATACTTTTACTCACCCCTGAGTATTTGTTTTACTTTTTCTCACAAATAAATGTGAGTAAACCACTTTTCCACCGGAAAATATAAAAGTGAGTATGTTTGCGAATTTTTGCCCAAATTTTTTGCTCAAAATCACTAATTTTCAAAACTTTTTGCCATTTCCCCTTCTTATTAACCTGTGTATTTACTTCTTGCCAACTTTCAGCGATTCTTTTATGCTTATACACCAAATTTTTGCTACCGTTTCCTCGAAATACCCCCTGGGGGGTGATTGTTTCATAGTGGTCCCGAGAGGGGGGGGGGGGTTAAACGAGGGGGGTATTTCGAGGGGGGGTCATTGTTTCGCAAGAAATTTTTTTAAACCCTAGTACAAAATCGTTGTTTGTGATGTGCGCTGGGGTGGAAAAATGCATTAATAACTGACATGTATAGACATGTATTTTTAGCTTTTCGCTTACTTTTTCCCTTCTATTCCTGGAAAAGCCGATACCCGATATTAAGCGGGAATTAGAGCTCAGCGTCGATTCGACGTGAAATGATGACGTGAAATGTCGTCGTGAAATTAATTACACGAGTGTGGATCATGCTACGGGTCTACAATTTTCTAAGGATAATATATGAATCAATACCTTAATCGTGTCCAATACTGAGTGTTATCAGCCACAACTAGAGCGAATTGAAAAATTCAATTTTTATCATTTCACGTCATCATCATTTCACGTCACAGTGTCAGGGAACAACTTGACATTTCACGTCAGACTGCTGCTTGCAATAGACCCGTAGCATGATTGTAGAAAATTGTAGACCCGTAGCATGATCCACACTCGTGTAATTAATTTCACGACGACATTTCACGTCATCATTTCACGTCGGATCGACGCTGAGCTCTAATTCCGGCCTTACTGGCTATACAAAATTCATTTTTCTGTACTCGAGTACTTTAAAAAAGTATATGTAGAAATTGAGTATGGGTACTTTTTCTCCAAGGAAACGTAAACGTATTTAGGCAGTGCTCGAGGATACATATTTTTCGAGTAAAAAAATAAATATGAATACGTTTTAACAACTATGGTATTTTGTGGGAGTATTTTTTCATACCTGATCGCTCAAACCTGAGGGTATTTCGATGGTGGGTGTATTTCGTGAAAATACGGTAATCGTGTGCGCAGCCGCAATGGAAAAATATATTGCATTTATTGGTATCTTTATATATTTAGGTGGTTTCATTTAGTCTGCAGCCGTTTTAACCACTTTTCTGGCTTTGCCCAAATAAATTTCCTGAGTTGATCTTCAAATTTTATTTTCTAAAAAAATCACCATTTGTGGAATGCCAACTGTGCTCAATGTGTTTCCAAGTGCCAAATTTGAACGGCAAATCTGTTCCCAATCGGTCAATTTATATACCTATTGTACAGTTGTGAACCTTTATCTTTTCTGTCTGTCTGTCAACATCTTGACGCAAACCGAATTTTATTGTTTCTGCCTTCCTTTTTGAGCGATTACTTTTATGTCACCCGAAGAACAAAATTTTTGAGTGCTCTAAACATTGTTACTATTTAAATACTATATTTGAAGAATTTTATTATCAGGTTCTAATCGAATTATGAAGCTGACATTCCAGGAAATTAAATTTATTTTAGCCGTAACTTATACGTCTCAAATTTCTATCATCATTGCAATTGATCAAGGTTATATAAAAACGCTGAATACACTAGTTTAGAGCTACCAAACTCGAATTTTGGTCAACTCAAAAATAGGCTTTTAACGCATTTGAGTTTACCAGAATGAGGTGTCTGTCAACTACAGTTGACGAAAATTTATACTCACTCATTGGCCCTACACACACTAGTTTTCACCGTGACCGATGTGAAAACTGAAATGGCGACATGGCGACATCCAGCCTACTCTTTTTGTATGCTATTTGTGTTTTAGTTTTGAAATTTTCAAATTTCAACATTCATTAATTTAAATTCTAATTTAAATGAAATCAAAATATTCAACCGTGTTCATTAATTTGCATTTGAAAAAATTTCAGTTTTCACACGAAGTCACGGTGAAAACTAGTGTGTGTAGGCACATTGGTGTAAACTCAAATACATTCAAAACCGTTTTATGAGCACCTAACTTGAGTTTACCCAGTTCTGCTAGTGTGTACTGTAACAAAACGTTTATAATTTTTTTTATGACCTGACAAGGCGGCTCTAGAAAACAATTTGCACATTCACATTCCGATCTTAATATCGTAAGAAACGGAATCCAAAACTTGATTTTTAACGAGGGTTTAGGTACTCGTAATTGTTTTATATGCGTGTAAATATAATTAACACATTTCTACCTGAATGTTGTATATTTTGACAATATGAAGGCATCTTAATTTCCTAAACCAGATCAGTGACGTATTTATTTGAACAGACAATTATTTTCATATCCCTAGAGCAAGGTCCTACGTCACTGCTACACACACGAGTCTTCTACAGAAATTCCTCCAAAAACTCATAATTCAGCGAACACATTTCAGTTTTCCAGAATGAGGTGTCTGTCAACTGCTATTGATGGAGATTGATTCTGGTTAACTACTGTAACTGACTGCATCAAAATTTAATTTACAACTTTTCAAACTTTTTCGAAATTTTCGGTTGAAGACCAAGCAGTGTGTGTAGGCCACTGTAAAATGGTGCCAGCTGGCAAAAATGTCACAGTGTTTTTTTCAGTTCTTCTCCGCTAGTGGGCCGTTTTAACCTCAATTACATTTCAGAGGAGGCAATGGCTGATTACGCGATGGGTGTTCGATTCGCCGTGTGTTCAACTGCAGCCGTGTGTCAAATTTACCATTGTAATATTTGTCTCAAATGCACTTTTGCTTTGTTTGTAATTTCTTTGTAGTTGTTTCATCATCAGATGATGATTTGGTAGAGTTTGAATACTGTATATACTCGAATGAGTTTCCTCCCTCGAAACCCCTCCCCCCTCGATTAACTCCCCCTCAAAAATTCTGACAGAAAAAAACCCCGTGGACTTATTCGAGGATATACAGTATAACATCATGATTTCTTCCCAAATTTCCAGTTTCCAGAATGAATAAGTGTACAAAGTGAGTCGTTACAAACACTAAAATAACATTCAAAACATCTCTCAGTGGGACTCAACATCAACCGATCAATTCACCAAATCCCTTGCTTCCCATCTGAACGGCTACTGCAATAAATGGCCAGCCACGTGCCTGCTTCCTGTCAATTCACTACCAAATACATTCAATTCATCACATGTGGCCATTTTAGATGGGTGCCAAATGTAGACATGCATAAGGGGGTGGAGGGTTACCCCCTTTTTGGTGTTTAATTGGGGTTCACTTGGGTATATTTTTTCAGTGCGATGAGATTTGTTTTTTTTCTGGGAGCACAGGTGCATTTCAACAAATTTGCATTCTCATTCATTCATTCCTTCATTCCGGGGCAGCATTCAAACCTAAATATGATTTGAGACACATTTCATCACATTAAACTGTTATGGAATCTATGAAAATGTGTGTAATTGCATTAATTCAATAGATCATCTGATCCTGAAAATGAGAAAAGAGTTCAACTTGCCCAATGAGCATTTTTTGGTGAATTGACAAAAGAAACAGCAATCAAAACCACGGAAACATTTAAAAAAATATCAACACCCCACCAAAAATCACATGGTGCCAGACATAACCAAAAGTTACCCCCCACTGAAAACCCCACCAAACCCCAGCCATGTCTGGTACCCAGACCAATCTGAAGTGTATGCGGTGCACATCAGATTTGTGGTGATGTACCCAAGTCATGTGGCAATTTTGGGTGGGCCTAGAAAGTTTGCCTTTGTTGACAGAGTTGTGTTGAGTGGTTGGTTTCAAAATTTGTGATGGTTGCTAATTTACACAGCACTGTAAAAATGGTTACATGAAGCATGTGGAAGTTGGCTGGGTGCATGTGATGTGGACATGTTTATGTCATCAACAGTTTATATGCACAGTTTACATTGGCAGTGTGTCAGCTTTCATTATCATATGTAACTTCATAACATAATGCGAATGATTGATGGTGCTAAATGTCTGCTAAGATGATAACAGGTACTTTTGGAACTACAGTGGCATGAAAAATTTTCACACTACATCACCCAGCATCACACAAATTTCTGTGCAGTGGAATTTTTTCACAACAATTATATTTATCATAATATGAGCACATCTGTATTATTGTGTGTACAAAGATAATCCCACTGATTTCACAGATTTCATGTCCACACACATGCCGATTATTGCCTCGCAAATGAGCAGGGAGCTTTTGTCCATGGAGAGATGGCCAAAATATGACAAATTGACAGAGTTTATGAATGTGGGCCTGTTACCAATCGGCATCTTAATCGCACTTTTGATGTATGCTACGGCATTTTGTGCAACCAGTTTGAAGTTGGTTTAATTATTTTGCAGGTTTTTTGTTATGCAAAAATATTTTCTCAGAAAGGTGACGGAATGTTGCCCGGGAAAGCAGGTGAAATGGTGCCGCAGTGTCACAAATAAGATCACCTGATAGGTTCAATATGCAATCCATAAAATCCAATGCAAACTATGTTTGTGCATTTTTTAATTGGTGGCCTTTTACTTGACAGAACCACGGCATCAAAGCCAAACAAAGCATTTTTCCGACATCACCTACTGCTATTTTTGATCCTTTTATTACTTCTGATAAAATCCTTTTGATTCGGATGGCAATTGCCATCAGATTTCTGGCGTTTCCATCATGCGTGTCAGCACTCAATGTCAGAATTGACTTTTTTGCAGCTTTGAATTGGGCACAGACATGGTGGCTGGATCTTCAGGGGGCAAAAATGTGGCCGCTGAGTGAGTTTTCTGTTTAGAAAAGTGTTTAAAGGCAGGAAAATGTAATGGGTGAAAACTTTATTTCGATAAAGTTCGATACTTGAACAACTCCGCGTCGCACTTACAGCTCACCGCTTCAAACACATACCCAAAAGGCTGGCACCGAGCCAAGAAGACGCACTTAGATTGTTCTCTCTTTATAAAGTCCGGGCTGAGTGAAATCAAATGTAAACCAAATGGAATCCGTCCATTCAAATCAGAACTTAGGACATATTTAAGTGATCGTAGTTCCAAGTGGGACAAAATGTACAGTGAAAAGTCCCTCGGCCTTTTTTCATGCAGTAAACTACGATGAATGATGCCATAGTTTGATGAACGAGGTCGCGTAAAAAACTCAAAATTCACCCAACGTGGAAGCAGTGCGATAAATAAGATGAGAAAAATTTAATGTTTTTTTAAATTTTATTCGGATGGGATATGGTAGATTTCACTGTAAAGTGTGCCGTCAATAGACTTTAATAACCCCCCCCCCCCCCCCTTCGCAGACGCATAAAGCAAATGATCGAGCAACAAAAGCACATCGAACAAGCCGACTTGGAACAGGCGAAAATCGGAAGACCGATTCTCGGATCGGAATCGGCCCAAAATTTGGCAAAGAAACATAGTTTGGAATTGTCGAGTCAAGTCGGCATAGATAAAAGATTAATGGGGAGAGATAAGAGGAGAAGATACAACTTTCCATACAAGTATGATAATATTGAAAAGGTTAGTTTGTTGTGGAAGTGACTTTAATGGTGGAAAATTCATTGGAGTGTGACTGCTGAGACGCTCATTATGTAAACTGATTTTTCCGGAAACTGTTTTTCGGAAAAGTGAAAACGGAAATTTTTCCGGAATGCGGAAAAGTGTTTTTCGGTGAAATCGTGTGTGTTATTTCTAAATATGAATCTTTCAGATTTGCTTGCTCACCAAGCAACACAAACTAAGAATACCGAAAATGTCACAAAAAAACATCATTCCCTCAAAAAACTCATTCCAAATAAATTTCCACTTTCCACCCAAAATCAGTTCACAGAAGGGTCACTTTTTACATCATCACTAAACTCCGCCTACTCCACAGGTCCTACTAGATCCATCCGTACTCCAACAAGCTGAAGTCAGCAATCAAGCGCCCGCGATCAATGTGGAAGATTTTGGTCAGCAGAGATTGTCCAACGTGTCCATCACGGACACCGTGGACAACGAGCCGATCAACGGTGAAAGTGGGCGGGATCAGAAGCTTTTTGTGACCACTGGCAGCGGCAGAATGACGTGAGCTTTTTGTTGTTGTTCTTTTTTTTGGTGGAATTGAGGGAATTTTTTAAGTGATATTGGCCCTGCGCACACAAGTTTTCACACGAAATTTGGAAAACTCATAAAAGAGCTTGCAACTTGTTTGAGTTTTCCACAATGAGTCATTTTTCATCTCCGTCAACTGTAGTTGACAGCCACCTCATTGTAGAAAACTCAAAAGCGTTCTAAGCTGATTCTAAGAGTTTTCCAAATTTCGTGTGAAAACTAGTGTGCGCAGGCACATTGGGGGTTTTTTCTGAAATGAATGTTGAAATTTTGAATGAAATTCCAAAAATAATTTTCGAATTTTGTCGCATTTTCAAACCCAAAGTGGCTGATTCTCAGCGGCAGCTTTCTGGACCTGGCGCAACAATCGCGCGAGCGCAGGGGCAGTTTTGTGGATGATTTGCGGTCAGCATTTCTCAACCCATCAAGGTTGGTTGCAATTTTCTCAGTATCTGATTGCCGTATTTATTTTGTGCCTGTAGACATGTAAACCCGCTCGTCATGTAGTAAAATATAGCTTAAAATAAGTATATGTTTATGCTAAAACCATGTTTATATCCCAAAATACCAATTTTCAGGTGAAAATTGAAAAAATGGAACAATAATTAACAATATTTAGTGAATTTTTTTGGAAAAATTGCTCAAAATTTTGCTCCACATAAATATATAGACAGCTGAACGATTTTTTTTTGGGGGGGGGGCTCAAGGGAAAGTAGGCGAAAAAATTATAACTAAAAAAGTACTTAGATCAAAAAATTTCAGGTGTCAGCCTTTCAGTGGTCTAAATTTCACCAATGGCCTGGCCTATGCTCAAAACATGCCGATCTCAAATGTTTCACAAGTTTTTCACAGGTCAATTTATTCATATAGCAACCGCATAAGTGGTATCAACATTTGCCAAAAAATGCAAAAAGTACCGCATTCACTCAAATAATTGCCCATGGATTCAGATCCACTGAAGTATTCAAAGGGGGGTTATTCGAGTAAATACGGTATCGGTATCTGTGCAAATGCACATTTGCAGATACATTTCACTGGGCCGCGACGGGACCACGCAATATTCGGGCTACAAGAGAAACTCGAATGTCAGTATGGGGTCGGCTGCCAACTTTGGGGGTGGCAGGGTGCCAAGAACTACTGGCCCGGGGGGATTTTTCATGTTAAGCGCCATTAATAGAAAATGATTTTGTTGTTAATTTGTATATTTTAACATCTAAATGTGTTCATGTAATTTTTCCTGTGAGCTTATGGTCTGAAAAGGTGTTTTTGTTGCATTTTTCTTTTCGCATTTATCGTTTTAGAATTAATGACATGTGAGTAGAACATTACGGGAGTACGTAGTTGCATAAACAAAAATGTTCATATTTGATTTTTCTTCTATATTTAATTGTATTCGTTATCAGCTATTTTAACTGTAAAGTGTGGAAAGTGTATCATATACAGAAACTTCATTGCTCAGCCCACATCAGAGACTATTTTCAGATAAATAAAAGGAAGTAGTAGCGATTAGTGATGGAAAAACGCCAAAAAAGGAACCAAACGCCAATGGCGCCATTCAGAACATTGCGCCAAAAAAGTTGCCAGCCAAGCGCCACGCTCGCCAACATGGCTATAGGCAATTTCCACCCCAGATAACGTCACCAGAACTTTTCATTTAAATAAAAATCACTCTTGGTTTCCTGTGTCCATGAGTATAATAAATACATCTTGATAACTTATGCCATTCTTCCAGTCAATCACAAACCAATTTCTTAGTGCACGAGTGAAAAGAAAAATAGTATACTCCGCGGACAGCACGCTATGCATTTTTCTGAAGGAAACACTCCATCATGACGTCATCGTTAATAATATCAACATTCCCAAACAAACAAAAAAGAAGAAAAAATTCAGGAAAAAAAATTCATCGCTTGTACGCGTCTCCAACGTTTAACTTTTTGAAATTCTTTTGTTGTGTAAGTGATGTAAATACATAAGTATCCTGCTCGCGCGTGATCGACTAAGACATAACTACCGTATTTCCTCGAAATATCCCCCCCCTCGAAATACCCCCCGTCTCGAAATACCCCCTCCAAAATGGACACTATGAAATAATAACCCACCCTCTCGAAATACCTCCCCCTCCAAATTGGGTGTACAGAGAACGTACATGACAAAACTGCGGTTTGTGATTTGGGCAATGCAAAACACGTTGAAACAATGAATTGTTACGTTAAAACAGTGTTACACACTTATATAAGTCAATAGACTCTTATATATAGCGGTTATTGTTGGATTTTTCTACGTCTGCGTACGTTACAGACGACAATTTAGTACTAGAATTTCAAAAAATTTCCTTCGAAATACCCCCCTCTCGTTAAACCCCCCCTCAAAATTCTCACTCTGAAACAATCACCCTCGGTGGGTAGATAATCTTGGGCGCATACCTTGCTGTCCGCGGAGTATAAGTGATAAGAAAGGTTATGAAAAAGTGATAAATAACACCAAGTCAAGTGGCGAGTACATAAACTCATATTTACGTATCTACCCACTTTCAGAAGAAAAAATATACAGAAAGACACATTTTTGGTCCATAGACGTTCTTTATTTTTCGGAGCAATTTCTTTAATATTAATGATTTTTTAATTAACGTCATGACGGTGTTTCATTCACAAAACTGTAGAGCATGGGTCCGCAAAGTACCTATACCACTTTCCTTGTCACTCGCACACTGCGTAAATCACATCAAAAATTGTTTAGCCCAGGATGCTGCCTGAAAAAAGTGAAACATGGAAGAAGTTTCAAAAAATATCACAACTTCATAAAAAGTTCATTAAAAAAATACTTTTTTACATTTAAAAGCGCACCTATACGCATCATTTCCGATCATTTTCCCGAGCCCCTGTTCAAACTGACGGGCCCTCTTCTTTGCGACAAAACTATCGAGAAAGTTATATCCCTTGCCAGAGTATGGGTTGTAAAATGAACCGGACACCGGTAAATCGCAGTTTGATTCATCGACAAAAAGCATAGAGCACACGCTTAGAATTGCGATTAGAACAAACATGGTGTAGAGACGGTTTTTCTCTAATTATTTTTTAGAGAAAACGACGATCTTTCTATAGCAGATTTCAGAAATCTAGAGCCTGCGCGATTTGATGGATTTAGGAACTACACGAGAAATATTCACAGCAAATTTAGATTTCTATATTTAGAAACAACGAACGTTTTTCTCGATAGCAAACAGTTTCCATAACCTTGCAGAATGTGAAAAAATAGGCTGAAAAAATGGCTAAAAAATAGAAGGGTGCTTTACAATAGAAGGGCGGGTGAAAAATGTTACAAAATTATGATAAATCAGATTTACCCTCTTTCATTAGAAGCAATATAGTATAGGCGTATATAGCTATTCTCATGACTTACATTTTATCACGCTTCAGAACTTTCGGTCCCAATAATTTGGGACCATATTTTTCGGTCTCACAGTTAACAAATCACTGTTCGTCGAAATTCTGTTCAGTAAGTGTCGATTTTAACAAAAAAATCATATTGTTTAGTGCCATCTTTCTACTGTCCCGAGAAATGTCAAAGTGGGCTGCTCATTTTCATTTGGTATTTTCTCCTTGAAACATTTGGCCCAGAAAGACTAATGAAGAATTTACTTAGTTGGTTTATAAATATGTAAATACCGCAAATCCTCGAATAAGACCCCCCTCGAATAACTCCCCCTGTTTGCGAGGTGAGGAAAAATAACCCCCCCCCCAAATACCCCCCTTGAATAACGCCCCCCTGTGGATGAAAACGATACAATACAAAAATACAAAGGAATATTAGCGTAGACCAGCGACAGCAGATACATTATGGGTATGCAGTGTATACACATATTTTTATTGTTATCAACAGTTAAATACCTGAATTACATGAGTTTACAGACTGCATTCATACAATGAATTAAGTCCATGTTTTATGAGGAAAAAAAAACTCCCCTGGGGTCTTATTCGAGGATTTACGGTAGATTCATAGATTTATATCCCAGACCATATTAACTCAAAGTTTGAGCTGAACTAAATAATATGGAACCAATTCATAGCGTACCAAACACTGGGACCAAAACGCATGTGAACTTTTTTCATGCCAGAAGTCACAAGTTTAAATTTTATTACCGCAGTTCAAGCTAGTGATGAAATGCCCCGCTCTCGCAATCAGACTGGTACGCTAAAAATTTCACTTCACTTGTGCTGTCAATTTGGTTACGGCAGTGGCGCTAAAAATGTCAAAAGTAATTTTGTCTGCCATTTTTTAGTTTACAATTTATTTATTGGCGCTGCACAGCGTGCTGTGCAGTGCACACTACAGTATTTCATCAAATTACGCCCCAGGGTTTTTTTCAGAGTGGAAATTTGGAGGGGGGTATTGCGAGGGGGGTTATCATCTCGCCAAATTTTTTTAAAAATCCTGGTACGAATTCGTTGTTTGTAACGTACGCAGACGTATAAAAATGCAAAAATAACCGCCATATATAAGAGTCTTTAAACCTATATAAATGCATAAGTACCGTATTACCTCGAATTAACCCCCCCCCCTTGAATTAATTCCCCCCCCCTCGAAATACCCCCCCCCCTAAAATTGAATGTAACGTGAACGTACATGACAAATACCGCAGTTTGTGATTTGTACAATGCAGAACACACGTTAAAACTGATGATTAAGTGACGTTAGGGAAGGGTTTTTGTGTATGTACAGTCATATATGCCTCTAAACACATATACATCTATGTAATTGTTCAATTTTTCTACGTCTGCGTATGGGGAATTTCCGAAAATTTCTGGCGAAATAATAGACCCCCCCTCGAATAAACCCCCCCCTCGAATTGTCCCCCCCTCAAATTTTGCTGGCGAAATAATAAACCCCCTGGGGGTATTTCGAGGTAATACGGTATGTATTTATGTAGATGGTATAAACCCTGTTTTAACGTAACACAGTCATTGTTTCAACTGTGTTCTGCATTGCCTGGATCACAAACCGCAGCTTTTGTCATTTACGTTATCCTTACACTCAATTTCGAGGGGGGGTATTTCGAGGGGTGTAATTAGAGGAAATACAGTAAATAGTTTACGCCAGTGAATTTAAGATATAAAAACTCCTTTTTAAAACAACCATTTTTATCACAATGGCGTCTAGAATATACTAGGTGATTGATTAAAGCTGATATCAATCTTTTTCTTGAAATCCAGTGGGCAGTTAAAAAAGTTCCTCAGACAGTCTAAAGAATCGATGTTCCATAATAAAACAAGATCAGGGGCACTCTCAGGCCCTGTAAAATGTGAAATGTCATAGTGTCTAAAATGCCCTCCAAAGCGTCAAATGTCATGCAAAGTGTCTAAAGTGGTGTAAAATGACCTGTAAAATGAGAAACTTTTGACACTCTACATTTCCCAAGTAAACGTAAAATTTACTTTGTTTTTTTGTACTTACAGGCTGAGCAAAAAAAATCAACACTTAACATCTCGGAATATTTTGAAAAAAGTTTGGTAGTTTTCACAACTCTGGTGTTATGTCGCTTTTCGCGCTTGGCGCCATTTTTCTGGCGTATTTTCACAAGTAATTACCATCCATCACTCAGTGCCAACTTTCAATTCACAGCGTGACATAATGCGAGGTAATTGCCGGAAATTTGCTCTCGAAATGCAGCCATGTTTAGCTACGTAAATACATACATACAGATTTATATTTGAATTGGTGTTGTTGTAAGTACAACAAAATACTTTTAAAAATTAAGATTAAAATGTTAAGTATTTTGTATTTACTTGCCTAGTGCCTATTTACTTATTGAAAACCCAAAGTGATTTTTTTACTAAGTAAATGAAGAGCATAAAAAGCATGAACGAAACTCGAAAAAACCCTAAATTGATGTGAGCAGTGCTCTAAGTAACCCCGTCCCTTAAAAATGGGTGTAATGGGCACGAGAATAATAAAAACAGTATTGTGGATGGAATGTACATAAAATACAATATAACATAGCACAAAACAGCAAAAAAAGAATGTCAGCACTGCGCTGATTCAATTTGTATCAATAGAAAGAGAGTGATGGAAATGTATTTAGGTAGATGAGTGGAAAGTGCAGATGTAAGATGTACACAATGCACATTGTCCCTAAATATTTGCCGTATTACCTCGAAATACCCCCATGGGGGTTTATTTTTTCGCCAGCAAAATTCGAGGGCGTTAATTCGAGGAGAGGGGGTTATTCGAGGGGGGGTGTTATTATTTCGTCCGACATTTTCGTGAGGATCGTAGTAGATAGTAGGCATTTGCGTACCCAAAACAGGTAATAAATGTGTCCAAACAGGATATATTTAGACATAAAAAGGTAGATAGCTACACAAACTACTCTATGTGTAGCTGCAATGCAAATGAGCAGTAATATACATCATGTACATTGCGTACATGACGTATTCATTATATACATCATTCCGAAGGGGGGGGTATTTCGAGGGGGGTTTATTATTTCCCCAGCCCATTTTGAGGCGGGGGGGGGTTAATTCGAGTGGGGCGGGGGTGGGGGGTAAATCAAGGGGGGATAATTCGAGGTAATACGGTACACACACCGAAACTGATAAATATTTTTCAACACATTTGAGTTAGCATAATGAGTCATTTTTTATCTCCATCAGCAGTAGTTTACCGACTTCTCATTCTGGTTAACTCAAATCTGTTTAAAACAGATTTATCAGCATTGAATATTTTTGTTGTCAACTCATGTGGTTAACAATTTGCATAGCGCATCGAAAGGAAGTAATCATCATGGGGGAAGTAATGAAACATCAACTGGTGATTTGATGTTTAATTACTTCCTCCATGATTACTTTGTTTCATTGTATTTTCTAAAAATACAAGTTCTAGCAAAATTTGAAGTGGGGGTTAAAAGAGGTGCCAGGTTTTTTTTCGAGGGTGAAGAGTTACTATTACGCTGAGGTTTTCACAAAAATCTAGATAAATCGGTATGATAAATTTACCAAAACTTACAGATTTCCCCTAGTTCGTCTCTCCTCGATTTACTTCCAACTCATTTTTTGGTGCAAAAAAATGGCGAGAACTCGGCCGTAAAGTAAACCCGGCCGTAAAGTAAATCCGGCCGTAAGGCATAGTTGTACAAACGTTTTTACGTTTACTCGATAAATATGTATACTCGAGTGCTGCGTAAATACGTTTACGTTTCCTCCCGAAAAATACCGGTACTCAGTTACTCGCGTACTTTTTGGAAGTACGCGAGTACAGAAAACGAGTATTTACAGATATTTACGTTTACTCACCTTTTACACAGCGTAAAAGTAGAAAATTTTTACTTTATGTTTTCTGTATTCAGGTGTGACTAAAAATAAAATACTCAACGTTTACGTTTACTTTGAAAAAAATTCAGTAATTTTAACAACTCTGCCGTAATGATGGCCGGCCTAAAGAAGCACCCTCTACTTTACGGCCGGGTTTACTTTACGGCCGGACCATACCCCAAAAAAATGACCCAAGGTGGATATTTCGAGTACATACCCTAGTTAGTACAAGAACTTTTCTGGAGGAAAGTATCTGAGTACAAATACTTTCTTAAAAAAGTTAACAAATTTAAACAACTATGAGCTGCAAGCATAATATTATATTTACTTAGAATATTATATTTAGAATATTTTAGAATTATTGGCTAAACACTTTCACCGCGCTAAGTGTGTGCAGAAAGTAGTGTCACTCTGAAATTATATCTGAGGCCAGGCACTGCAAAATGTAAAATGTCATGTAAAATCTCAAAAAAGCCATTGATATTTTATTATCTTCTGGGAATTCACGTTTGACAAGTACATTTCACATTTACATGTTCGAGACAATAAATATATCAATGCATAGAGCAAGCTCAGTCTTTAAGTCATTATGCAGGTTGTTGTTGCAGACTTCTGTATTACCTCGAAATATTCCCATGGGGGTTTATTATTTCGCCAGCAAAATTTGAGGGGTGTTAATTCGAGGGGGGTTATTTTTTCGTCAGAAATTTTCATAAGGATCGCAGTAAATAGTAGGCATTTGCATACCCAAAACAGGTAATGTGCCCAAACAAGAGGGGTGGGGTTATTATTTCCCCAGCCGATTTTGAGGGGGGGGGGTATTCAAGGGGGATAATTCGAGGTAATACGGTACATTACATTTGCAAATAGGTATTTTCAGAATGTCAATTTTGCATTTGGACTATTCACAGGTAGTGTTTAGACAGTTATAAAAAGTAAACTGTGGCAAGTTTCGGATTAAGAAATTTTCTGGTTATTTATCAGTTAGGTATCTGCAGAGTTCGCACATGCTCTTAATTAAACTTTTTATGCAGTAAATTATGAACAAAGCGATATTGCATTCCTCTTATGCTTCTCAATTCAGACATCTGTAAAAATACATAAAAGTTTGCAGTACATATCACCTCCTCCAGGCAGTGTGGCATCTAACAATCGTGATCTGATTACAAGAAGTGTGAAATTATGATGTTCCGTTGGGGATAGCCAGAGTTCAGAAAACAGGAAATAGCTGCAATTACAATGTGAAGGAACAAAAACAGTCGCACAGTCGAGTTCAAAAATAAATTCATGCTTAAGAATAAATTTAAATTGAATTTCAAAAATAGAATGTCATGATTAGGTATATTACTTATAAGAATACCTTGCAGCAATTGAGATGAATTTTGAGCGGGGGTTGTAATTTTCACCTAAACAAATTTTCTATGACTAAGTGAGTGAACCGCGTAAACGGCAATGCGCAGCCCACGTCAACAAAGTTTTCAAAATTTAAAAATCCGTATCGAACAAGGGATTAGGGCACCGGCGAGTTGCGTAAAAGCCCAGAGTTGTTAAAAATACTGAACTTTTTCCAAAGGAAATTTTTTTTACTTACCCTAGAGTAGACAATGTAAAGTAATTTTTGACTTTTCCTCTGCGTAAAATACTTTTTTCCTGGAAAATGTAATGCGAGTAGTTTTTTCATGTGCACTCAGGTAAATGTAAAATATAATAGTAGTACATTTTTGTGGGAAATGTGAGTATTCCCTTACACAATCATTTCATTTATCATTTACCGTATTTCCTCGAAATACCCCCCGGGGGTGATTGTTTCATAGTGCTCCCGAAGGGGGGGGTCAAACGAGGGGGGGGGGTCAAACGAGTGGGGGGGGGGTCAAACGAGGGGGGGGGGTTATTATTTCGCCAGAAATTTTTTAAAATCCTAGTACAAAATCGTCGTTTGTGATGTACACTGGGGTAGAAAAATGCATCAATAACTGACATGTATAGACTCCTGTAGACTAATAGTAGTACGTAGATGGATTACATCTAACGTGATTACATTGTTTTAACGTGTGTTCTGCACTACGCAGAACACAAACTCAGTATTTGTCATGTACGTTCTCTTTACACTCAATCTGGGGGGGGGGGTATTTCGAGGGGGGATTGATTGTTTCATAGTGATCTCGAGAGGGGGGTCAAACGAGGGGGGGGGGGTATTTCGAGGGGGGGTATTTCGAGGAAATTCGGTAGATTTTTCCAGACGTTTTTATTTTTAAACAGTTCCCCAAAATACATTTAATACTAAAGCTGAGATACCTGCGCTGGGGTTACTTTTCATACCACGTTGACTTTCTGAAATACAGTTTCCTGTACTCAGGTACTTTCAAAGAGTATGCATAAATGTGAGTACAGGTAGTTATTTTCAGAGAACACAAACATATTATCTCAGTACTCGAGTATACATAACTTTTGCAACGCTGCATATGAGCCATCATTGCTCAAGGCTTCAATATTTTTCATATCCAGACGTGTTAAAATTACTGAACTTTTTCCATAGTAAATGTAAATGTTAAATATTTTTCACTCACCCACCACAACCAATGAAAATGCAAGTAATTTTTTACTTGTACTATTGAATAGATGTGAGTGAAGATACTTTTTTGCCAGGAAAATGTAAAAGCAAGTGCTTTTTCATGTAAAATGAAAATTAGTTTAATGTAAAACATTTTAAATAGTATGTAAAATCATGTACATTTTTAGATTTTTACACAAGAAGAAAAACAATTATTCTTTCCCAAAATTTCTGTAAATGTATTTTTTCTTGGTCAATTAGCCACTCAGTAAGTCAGTTGAGGTTTAGTCTGTTTCGACAGATTTATGCTTCATTGGGTTCCCATTTATTTATTTATCAAAGGTGAAATGCAGTATCTCTAGGCTGCAGGACACTCAGTGCACTTAGATCAGGGGGCAGTCTGTAAAATGCCCTGTAAAATGTCAGTCATGTAAGATGTCCAGTAAAATGGCAAATGTACGTTTGGCATTTTTCCAGGCATTTCACATGACTATTGACACTTTGCATGACATTTGACATTTTTAAGGGCTTGGGACTGGCACCTGGTATTAAGCTTCTTTATGCACCCACCGTCATTGGATGACTGGGATATCAGCCTTTTTCTCTGTCAGGTGGATTTACCGGCTCTCTGTTCATTTACATTGCCATTTGCCAGTTCAATTAAGCCTATTACCCATTTGCACTCCGCTGCTGATATACATTTGAGTTGTTAAAATTTTTATATGTTTACTCAAAAAATATGTATACTCGAGTACTCAGTGTATACATTGTTTCCTTCAGAAAAAAATAGCTTTTTAAAGTACGCAAGTACAGAAAACGTAATCGGGAAAAATGTATGGGGTGCATAAAGTACAAAAAAATACTCAAAAGAATTGAAACGGCTGCGAAAATGATCAAAGTAATAGGTAGGGAAAACAACGACTCGCACTTTCTGTACTCAGGGGTGAGTAAAAATACCTTACGTTTACATTTACTTTGAAAAAAGTTCAGTACTTTTAACAACTCCGATTCATTTCGCATACATAAATATGAATCCTGTATGGTAATGACGAAATTGCATTGATTTGGCGAAGGTACAAAAATTTGCACATTCTAAACCACGTTCTGCGTGTCACTTTAATCAATTCAACTTTATTTCCAGCAAACACTTTATTTGTAACACTTTGCTTGATCTCGGCTCCGGTGCTACAGAAAATACTGTGCCCGTTTGAATTGTGTGTGACTTCAAAATGTTGCTACACACACTAGTAGTAAACTCAATTTAGGTGCTCATAAATCAGCTTTAAACGCATTTGAGTTGATCACAAGAGTTATTTTAAATCTTCGACACCTCATTCTGGTAAACTCAAATTTCTGAAGGTTATAACATCAATTTTTAGAATGTTATAATTATTTTAAGAATTTTAGCTTCATGCACATTTCTTATGAATGTTTGAAATTCGGTTTTTACCACGATGTCAAAAAAATACAATGTAAATATTTACACGATACAAAAAAATTGAGGCGATTTTTTCAGGAGAATTTACTTTCTCAATGACGCAAGGGGATATCTCGGCAAAGATAATTTACAAAATAGTTTCGAGCTGAAATCTATCAGATCTAACACGCAAATTTGGTGACCTGTTCAACAAAAGCGCGGTTTTAACGAAAGTAACAACAAAAATCTGCATTTTAATATTGTATTTATGCATTCCCAATATATTTGGTGTACACCAGGCAAATAAAACTATCGCAAACATTCAATATGTGAATAAGTATTAAAATTTTTACCCGAATGAATAGAAAAGGCATTCGGACATAAGGCAACTGATTAGAAATAAGTGAAGTTATCAATGCCCGATAAAAAATCGCATAACTTTTTTGATAGCACAGCACAAAAAAGTAACGTAAATCTTCACGGCCCGGCAATATGCAACGTGACCGTGCCATGGTTCGTTGTATTTCTGTGGTTTTCCATGGCGCCACTGGCGCTGGCGCCTGGCGCCGTTCCCTCGCAGCTGGTGAGTACTTTGGCACCACGCCAAATATCTGCGATGTTTGGAGCTAGGTCCACTAGAGTACAGTGCAGGTAAACATTTCGGCTGCTTGCGAGAACATTTACCCGCTGATTAGTAAAAAGGAGCGATTTGCTGTCGTCTACAGAAGAGGAACCCTGCCTGGGTTCAAACCCGCTAAACCCCTTAGGGGTCGTTTACACGGTTTCCTTTGCAAACAAAAAAAAATAGTTAAAAAGTTCTATAATCCCGGTATATCCCGGTATTACATATCTGCAAGAAAATGCAGTGAAGTGTACTCACACGTTGAGTGTACTCACATGCCAATTTGCAGATAATTAGTGATTGTCGTTGAAGTTTGATAATGAATTTCAGTTGTCGGTTCGGTTTAAAACAGGGTTTCGTTTTGAAACCGAACCGACAACTGATATTCATTTTAAAACTTGAACGGCATGCAAGAATCATCTGCGAATTGGCATGTGTGAACACTCAGCATGTGAGTATACATCACCGCTTTTTGTTGCAGAACTTTATTCCGGAATTATGGAACTTTTTCACTCCTTTTTTGTCGGCACCAAAATCAGTGCAAACGTCGCTTTACTAAAACAGACCCCCTACCTAGGGTTCAAACGGGATTGACTTTTCGGGATCGGGATCGGGATTGGTTTTTTGAGATTTCGGGATCGGGATCGGGATTGGCCGGGATTGGGGTCACGGGATCGGGATCGGGATTGGCATTTTTTCGGGATCGGGATTGGGGTCTTGGAATAGAGATTTGGTCAATGTTCTGGCATCCACAGTTGTTCATAAAGCTCCCAAAACACTGTTGGATGCCAGAAAATTGGCATAAAATGGACGCTGGGGGTTTGTGTTCACATTTTTGCATGCAAAAATGTCATTTTTTCACTTTTTATTTTTTCCACTAATTTTTCTGGGATCGGGATCCCGGACTTGGGAGTTTTTCGGGATCGGGATTTGAAAATTTTCGGGATCGGGATCGGGATTGCTAAATCCCGGAATTTCACGGGATCCGGGATCGGGATCGGGATCCCGTTTGAACCCTACCCCTACCATAACCCAACGAACCACAGTCCGAATGTGCCATGGCGTGTGTTCGAGATGCAGCCAAAACACTGCCCAATTCCATATTGCTCGCTGCCGCAGTGAGTCGCTGGCCCCCGACCCCTAAAGGGTGTTTTTTAATTGTTTTTAGTTTTTTTTTTGTGGAACATTGAGCTTTTGCATAATATTTAGGCCGTGACTGGAGTTGGTCAAAATCGATTTTTGAAAGCTAATAGATTTTTTCAAAATGCAAATATCTTATTTGTTTTTCAAATTATTTTCTGGGGGTTTAATTAAAAATTCTAAATGTGTTAGACCTGCGCAAGTGAGCTTAATTACACCAGTTAGCTCAAGATTGATTACTCGTGTTTGAGTGTTTGTCTCTTAATCTGCATCAAATGAAGATCAATAAGCTACCTCAAAAAGAAACACAAACAATACGTTGAAAAAGATTTATGAGTACTCCTTTCTCAAGTCAAAATTTTCCATATCAACATTGAATTCAGTTTATTCAAGAGACAAAAGTTATCATTCAGTCAACAGTATCCAATATTCAAAATCTGGCCCAAAACTGGGCTAGCCCAAAACGCACGCGCGCCATGTGTCGCCCCGGTGCCCTTCCTGGCGTGTATCTCAATCAGAAGCGCCGCCCTGTATGCCTCATAAGCGAGAACGCATCTGGGGCCGCTCCCAGACCCTGCAAAAGTCCCAGTGAAAATTCTAATGTCATGCAAAGGGTCTAAAGTCATGGAAAATAACCTGGAAAGTGGTAAACTAGTTTGTCATTTTCAAAGGCATTTCACATGACTTTAGACACTTCGCATGACATTTGACATTTTCCAGGGCATATTACAGGGTCTGGGAGTGTCACCTGACAACGTCCTGTTTGTACAACTTTAGTAGACACTCGTTGAAATAGTCCAGCTGCCCCAATTGGAATACGTCCCAGTGAATTATGGTGTCGAGTTGCGGCGCCGCGGCTGAGTATACTCGCAGCCAGTGGGGTATCGCTGGGTATTTGAGGGGGGTATTTGGGTGAGGGTGAAAGTCTTGGAAAGGTGCCAATGCTTAGGACTAAAACAAGTGGAGTTTATGGAAAATTCTGAAAGGAGATTCTGAAAAGTTAAATATTCTGGTCATGTCATAAAATTCACAAACTCAATATAAAAATAGGATCAAAGTCAAAATGACCCAATCACTTAAATACCAAATTTCATAAAATGGCAGTCTGGTTTTATCTATGCAAATTGCACATTTTACAAATACGTGAGAGATGGGCAAAATTTACATTCAATACTTGACTATCAATTTATTTTATATTTTTACATATAGAAAGCTGTTTGAAAAAGCACGCTAACAACTTAAAACATGCGCTACGAAATTACCTACTGAGCACAGTAAATCAGACCAAGTAAAAGAACCGAACGAAAAAAAAACCAACGCTGAGCGTTCAATCCTGGCAACACCTGATCCACAGTAACGGGGAAATTGGCCGACGCCAATTCATATCTGCAAACGTACGTCGAACTGCACTGGCTGCCTGCGGGAGCGTGCGCTGCACGGCGCTCGTGTGCCTTTTGTCTGGGTTGCGCACCGACGACAGGTTCGGCTTGGGCTACGATATCACCGAGGGGTAGATGGGCCGGCGCCAAGTTTGGTGACGATATGAAATGCGGCCGCATGCTGCTGGGCCTGATAAGGGGGAAGATAAGGTTTGACAAAGTGTTTGGGAAAGGGGCGGGGCCTAAGATTACACAGAGGCGGGAAAAACGAGAAAATCGAGCTGCTAAATGGAACAGGAGCCGGTAAAACTGAAAGACGAAAATCAGTAGCTGGAAATTAAAAAAAGGAAACAAGAATTTCGCCTTCAGAATACGCAAACAGAAAATGGAAATTCGAATCATCTTTTTAAAACACGTTTTTTTAACTGGTTCAAAAGAGACACGGACAATCCCCAGACGGCGGTCAAAGATTAAGCATAACCGTAAACTAAAACTTGACCAAAATTCACTTTTCAGTTGTACCTTTACCGACAAAGTAGTGCGTAGGTATAAACACGAAAAATCCTCGAAAAAAGAAGAAAAATCAAAACAACTCACAAATGACAGTCAATATGATCAGCAGAAGCTCCGCCACCACCAAGTGTATAACTGGGTTTGTTCGCAAATTCAGGCACCCCCTCAACATTAAAGTCACCCCTCACAACTTCCGCGGGGGTCTCCACTTGGAGTTGGGGTGCAGGCGCCTGCGGCCTGGGAATTGAGAAATAATGAGTGGTATGCAAGGGATGGTGTTCTTAAGCTTTTTTAAGTGGTGGGACCGCTGCTCTTTTTAAAAAAAATTGACTTTTGTTAAAAAGCGGTTGAAAAAAGCGCTGCCCATCCCACCTGGGGTCGTAGAGGATGCTGGGCTCGCGCAGGGGCGACTCGCTGGTGGACTGCTGCAAAGCGTCGCGCAGCGCGTGCAGGCGGTCCAAGGTGCTCACTTGACACTCGCTGCCCGATTGGGTTGCCGCTGCAGACATAAAGGGGGATTATTTCTATTTGGATTATTCAGTATCATTCCAATTCACACAAGTCAGAGCTAGGGTTGGCCGATGTTTTTTTAAACGTTTTTTATTTAAAAAAACGTTGGTTTTTTTAAAAAACATGACGTCCGAAATGTTTTTGTTTTTTTTTAATCGACCGAAATTTTTAGTACTAAGCACTAGGTATTTTGCAAAATTTTTGCACGCAAGCGCGCAATTTCACACACAAATTGACATTGGTGGTTGTTTTCATTGGTTTTGTGGCATTTTTAGTATCAAAGTATCCATTTATATATGCTACCATGGGTTAATAAGCCATCATATGCTGCTGTAGTATATAATATTGAGGTAATGTGCTTCCATGTACTTCCACAGTGTGTAACTTCACTCCCAAAGTAACAACCTCGTTTTATAACCTTGTTTGATCAGTATTCCGTGCCAAACTTTACCTGAAGTCACGAACATTCAACTATAAGGCGATATACGGACGATATGTCGACGAAAAATGGATATTTTTGACACAAATCACCACTTATAATGCTATCCCATGGCTCCACAGACATTATATGGTCATATATAACATCACAGAGTATTGCCACTGTCTGATATACCTATATATGTTGACACAAGGTTATATCTGAGAGCGTTTAAAAAAAACGTTTTTTATTTAAAAAAAAATCGTTTTTATAAAACAACAACATCGAGTTAAAAAAAACGTTTTTTTCCAACCCTAGTCAGAGCTGATTTACGAGTTTACTAATTTCTTAACATTTCATTGGTAAACTAGTGTGTGAAACGAAATCACGTCAAATTGGGCCCCTACTAGCTAGTTGACACCGAAAAATTCGTGTCAACTGAATGTCAACTAAATAACACAAAAAAATTGAAGCATCACACTTAACAAAAACAATTAAAAATTAAGTGTCACGATATTAACATAGGAAAGTTGAAATAACATAATTACCCTAAATTTAGTTGACATGAATTCAGTCGACAGCCAGCTAGTGGGAGCCAATTGCGATCCAACTCCTCCTAACCTAAGAAACAAATCTCCACAAAAAAAACAAGTCCTTCCAACCCAAATAACCAACCTGCACTATGGCACTGAAAATGCAACGGCGGTCTCTGCGTGGGAGGAGTTGGCACGGAGCCAAAATGGGGCTGCGGCATTGAGTGCACGCCGGAACTGAACATGGGCACACTGTTGGGTGCCACGTAGCCTGTTTTATAATTTGAATATTTTTGCGGCTGGACGAAAATGGAAATTTAGGGATGAAGGGGCTTGGGACCCAGTTTTCGATGATTGTTTATAATGATTGCAAGTTTAAAAATTCGATCAGCCCCAAAGTGACTTTGAGTTTGGTGTGGGATACGATACGGCACTGTAAATCACCAGTTTTTGGGCAAAGGGCAAACTATATTAATTATGGAAACAGTGAGCAACACATTTGAAAAAACAACATTTACAAAAAAGCGTGATTAAATTAAAACATACGCGTAGAATCGGGATGTGATACGTCGCCAGCAAAAAATTCACCGGCAATCGGTGCTGTGCTGCTGCTGGCATAATTTTGCATTAACTCCGCCTCTGCGAGAGAAAAACGTGACGCTTCAGAAAAAGTTTAAAGCTAGTCAATTTTTAATGGATTTTTCAATTTGCATTGGAACAATTTTTCACCATTTTTTATAGCTCCGTAACTGCGGGGATGGCATTTTCAAAATCGTGGTTTTCAGAATAAAGGGACAAGTTACAAATCATCTTTCACACAATTCGCACAAGTGGAAATTGTTTGTCATTTAAAACACATTTCATTCAGTTTAGGGTTGGGACGATATGACTTTTCGATATCGATATTCGATATTCGATATTTTTTTCTGAAAGTCGATATTCGATATCGATACGATATGGACCCTCGATATTCGATATCGATATTCGATATGAAAATATGCTCGATATTCGATATCGATATTTCGATATTTTCGATATTTCGATATTTTAGTACAGCGGGGCATATTGTATTTCCATTTGGACACAAACATGGTTGATGATCTTTTTAAATGAGGCTCACAACAGTTGAAATGAGGTAATGAAATAAAAACAGGATGAATCAAATTATATAAGGTGAAAAATTATTAAGCAAACACTTCAGGTCATACTTGTGACTAGGGGTGGCTAGGGTGGCAGAATTTACCGTACCGTACCGTACCGTACCGCATTTTTGGAAAAATTACCGTACCGTACCGTACCGTTTACCGCATTTTTAGAAATTTACCGTACCGTACCGTGTACCGCATTTTCCAAAATTTACCGTACCGTACCGCGTACCGCACTCATTTACAGCAGAAAATGCGGTAAATTTTACTCAGATTGACCTTAAAAATGCACCTTAAATTGACTTTAAAATGTGGTGTTCTGCAAATTTTTTTGCGCGCAAGCGCGCAAGTTTGACAACATTGTTTAGACTGATTTGAAGCTTTTCCATTTGCGTATGCAATATGGCTGTAACTCTTCATTTAGATCAGTATTATGTGTTTTTAAAATCAAGCCATGTGCTTCAAGTCGCACTGTAGGTGTTTTACATCACCCTCAATGTTTTGAGCTTATTTGTTGTAGGTACATATGTTTGATGTAGGGTAGTATACAAAAGGTAATCAAAAGAAAAATGAATGTTTGAATGAAATGACAACATGAATTGAAATCTGTTGCTTTGAAATCTGTGGCAAATTGAAATCTTATGGCTACACAGCAGGGGTCTCCAATGGGGGGTTGAAGTGTGTCCCCAAATTGAATTCATGGCTTATTGCCATATGCACTTATATACTTTTTTTACCATTTTCACCCACTTTTAGCAATTTTTCTCCATTTCTTCCTTCTGAACCTTGAAAAGGCCTATATATTGAACCACTGCATTGTGGTTAATGTAATTCTATGTTATCGCACTGTTATTGTGTTCTAAAGTCCATTAACACATTGCATAATTCAATTTAGTGTCAATTCATGAAGCAAAAGTTGTCTGTAGTCCGGCATTGGTACATTTCTGACAAGCGAAAATTTACCGTACCGTACCGTACCGCGAACCGCACTTTTCAAATTTACCGTACCGTACCGTTTACCGCAAAATTGAAGATTTACCGTACCGTACCGTTTACCGCAAAAGAGAAAATTTACCGTACCGTACGGTTTACCGCAAGGCCGTACCGTCTGCCACCCTAGGGGTGGCTGGTTTTTTACATTTTTAAAAGGTTGGTATTTTAAAATAAACAGCCAAATTTTTGAGCCATGCTGCCATGCAAAGGTTTTGTGAAATGGTTTCCTTGTGATGCAGTTTGCTGTGTTAATATCATATATTTTGTAAGGATGTGTATACATTACCCTTGATATCCTACTTTTGATAGCTCAATGTGAAAATAACATGGCATTTATATACGATATATTACTTTGTGCGTTCATAAGCATATGTGTTTGGCTGCAGCATCCACTTTTTGTTGGCTTCAGCCACTTTTTATGGGATCACAAATACCTGGAAAGAATACCAGAATATCGAAAAAATGGTCGATATTCGATATCGATATTCGATATTTTTTCAAAATTTTCGATATCGATATTCGATATTCGATATGAAAAAATGGTCGATATCCGATATTCGATATTCGATACGATATATCGTCCCAACCCTAATTCAGTTACATCTCTCATTAACGTGTGCAAAAAAAAACGTTCGAATACAGAACGAAATCACCTCCCAAAGGAACCTCCAGACGAAACCTCCAACAAAAACCTCCAAAATAACCCTCCAAAGACCCCCCAAAAACACTCACGCTTAGCCCTGTTTGCCGCCTGCGCTAGCAGCGAGGGCTTGGCGATGTACCTGCCGGGCGTGCCTTCGAGGAACGGCTGCGACGCGACCACAGCGGCGCCCGGACGTCGGGCTGAAGGGCGCTTTTTCCCGCTGCCCGACTGCCCGACGGACCCGGAGCCGAACCAAGACTTGACCGGCATTTGGGCATTTTTTGGTGGTTTTTTCTTTTTTTTGGTGGTTTATCTTTTTGGGGATTTTATGGGAGGTGCGTGTGTGTGTTTTGGTGGGTTTGGAGTGAGTTTGGTGGGTTTTTCGGGATGGTTAAGTGGATAATCATGACGCTGAAATGGCGATGTTTTGTTTCTATTGCAGCCGTTTCGACCGATAGCCGTCGTCAAATGAGGATATAAATTATAGTCAAGTATGAACTGGTAATATTGGTGCGTAGCCTTCGGACAGCTAGTAAAATTTGAATCCAAAACTTTTAGCCCCGCTGAACTTTTGTAGTGAGTGCTTTACTGCCCGTTCATGTTGTGTGCGTTTCACATTCTTTTTACTTTTCACGTTTTCTTTGCATTTGCATTAGAATATTGATGTTTTAGGTAATTTGGCATCTGTCCAAAATTTCGTGGTTCTTTGTTGCACGGCACACTCAAATTTTCAGTTGCAGTTCGAACACTTTTTCAAGGGCGGAATTAAAAACGGGGGCGGAATCCAAAAACGTTCGAACTGCCCTCGATTTCAATTCCGCACATGAAACGTTCGAACACTTTAAACGATGGCGGAATTATTTCAGACAGATAGGAAAGTGCATAATGTCTGAACTGCCCTTGGAATTCCGCCTTGGTGGAACTCAAAAACGTCCGAACCGCCCTTGACAATTTTGAGTGTGCAGTGCGCCATCTAGGCAAGAAAACATTCGGACACTTTCTAGAGGGTGGAATTCAGTTTTGGTTTACACAAATATGCCACACGGTGAACTTCAATATCTTTTAAACAAGTGGAAATTACTAAAAAAATTCTCTATTCATTTTTAAAGACAAAGCCTAGATCTACCTATAAAATTTTTTTCACAAATATGTTTGGTAAGATAAATAAGATGTGTTTCTCATAACAACCTTCTCTAAAGGGTGTATCTCTCAGAGTTGGAAAAACGTATTTACGTTTACCCGAAATACCCGGTTATTCAGGTATTTATACTTACGTTTACGTTTACGTTTTCCAAAAATACCATTACGTTTTGTTACGTTTTCCTGACCAAAATACCCGGGTACTAAGGAAAACGTAAAAAAACTTGTGAACGTTCACACGTGGACATGGTCAAATGGGATGCACCACCTGCAGCCAACAATATTCTTATGTTTTTGCATAAAGGTAGCATGTTATACATACAAAAAAGCGGTACGAAAAAAGTGACTTCACGCTTGCACTTACACATGGAATACTGGGTACATATTCATAAATGTGTTCAAATGCTGAACACAGACATTTTTGTTTGTTTGTGGAGCCTTGCGTATAAATTTTTTTGTGATGAATTCCGACGACGCCACTTACAACAACTGTGAGTAGCACACGTTTTGTACTGGCAGGGCGAGTGCAAGATCTGGTGCCAATCCCAGACTCTGTAATATGCCCTGTAAAATTTAAAATTTCATGCAAATGTCAAAACTCATGTAAAATGCCCAGCAAAATGCAAAGATTTGCCACCTTCCAGGGCATTTTGCATGACTTTAGACACTTTGAATGCCATTTGACATTTTACAAAGCATTTTACAGGATCTGGGACTCCCCCAGAATCACCAGTGTAGTTGGATTTGGCCACTTACAACAGAAAGGGGTACAGATGGAGCGATTGACCCATCTAAAGGTGAAAATAATGGTATTTTCCAAAGCACAATGGCAGATACTGTGTGTGTGTAAAATTTTTACGTTTACGTTTTTTTTTACGTATTCCTTGGTATTTTAAAAATACCTTACGTTTTAGTATTTATACTTTTGATTTCGAAAAGGTATTTACATTTACGTTTACGTTTTCCAAAAATACCAGTATTTGCACAACTCTGGTATCTCTTAAGTCAAGGGCGGAATTGAAAGTGTCCCAATGTTTTTGAAACATTTTTTTATGATGTGCAAATGGACAAAAACTGTGTGAATTCATCCGGATTTGTGTGAATTTCATCCGAATGTCCTAAAAGTGCCATATTTTTCCTAAATAAAAATGTTCGAACCGCCCTTGGAGTTCTGCTTTGGCGGAACTCAAAAACGTTCGAACCACCCTTGAAAATTTTGAGTGTGCGGTGCGCCTTTTTTATTTCATAATTAGAAATCCAGATTACCGTATTTCTTCTAATAGAACGGCACCTCCAATAGAACGACAGGTAAGAATTATGTTGAGAGTGTGCCAAAACATAAAAATAAAATAAAAATGGATGGTAAGAACGTTCAAAGCATTCAAATAGGTGTTAAATCTCAAATTAATGCTCTGATATTTCAATATTGCTCAAGCTTCATTAAAAATAATGCTTTGTTGAAATAAGAAATCTGTGAAAAGAATTGGTGGAAAAAATAGAACGGCAGCCTCCAATAGAACGGCACCTCCAATAGAAAGGCATGTAAAAATTTACGGCGGCAGGTAAAGGACGAAAAAATATAACGGCGCTCTTCTATTAGGAGAAATATGGTAATGTGTCATTTGAAAACGTTTTCGCTTTTAAATTGATTCACGAAATTGTTCAAATAGTTTTCAATGCATTTCAACATCTTGACGTATCTGTTTTGCAAACGCAAACGAGGTATTATACGCAAACTAGGAATACCTATTGAAATTGCTAGGGTATTTTAACGGGGGTGCACTGATATATACGTACATCTGCCCGATACGCACATTTGCCGGTTTTTTTCACTTGACACTTTTTCAAGTGATTTTCAGATATGAGTAAAGTGAAAAAAGTTGCGCAGTGACATTAGTGAACTTATTTCACTTCACTCATATCTGAAAATCACTTGAAAATGTGTCAAGTGAAAAAAAACAGTGAAAAATAGCCACTTTTCACTGTTTTTCACTTGACACAGTGTCAAGTGAAAAAAACGGGCAAATGTGCGTATCGGGCAGATGTGCGTATCAGGCCTGCCCCATTTTAACTTCATGGGACCAGGGAAAATTCGTCATACTGTGACTGCAGATTTGGATTACCTATATGGAAAAGCGTGAGTGTGAGTTAACTTATTTACTTAATTACTTGAATAATTCCCCTGAAGAATTATTTTTTCATTCAACATTATTGTGGAGGAACTATTCAAGAGGAGGAATTATTGAGGGGGGGTTATTATTTCTTTTAAGCATGTTTTCATCAACTAGTTTCACAAAATATTTATGCTTTTTAACCACAAAATAACATGTTATTTTTGTTAAAATTGGACACAAAAAATAGATCAAATTTCTAATGGGGGGTATTCAATGGTGGGATATTTTGCCACTTCATCTAACATGAGGATTTATTTAAGGGCAGGAATTATTCAAGCAAATACGGTAGTTGAGTAGAACTGGAGACTTGGGGAGCCCGTAATTCATGGACACATTTGATTAATAACTATAGAAACTTTCATTGCAAAGCATGTAGTGCGACTGATAAACATACTACGACTGTGTATACTGATAAATACTATATCTCGACATATTCCACAATATCACACAAATATATTTTGAACGCAGATCACGAAAAAACGAATCTCCAATGTAAATATGCGACTAGAGTCGAAATGAGGAAACGTAAGCAAAATACCGTATTACCTCGAATTATCCCACCCCTTGAATTAACCCCCCCCCTCGAATTTACCCCCCTCAAAATGGGCTGGGGAAATAATAACCCCCCCTCGAAATACCCCCCCTTCGGAATGATGTACGTCATGTACAAATAAATACGTCATGTATGCAATGTACATGATCATGTATATTACTGTTAATTTGCATTGCAGCTACACATAGACAAGTTTGTGTAGCTAAACTCGACGGACATTATAGAAGTCAATGGTCTAAGGAATTTTCGTACAACTGCGTATATTGTAGTTGGCACACGTCCAAGTTACCGTTTGCGAGAATGTTACCAAATATGAAAGACACATGATTTCCGTCAGCGTCAACAAAAATGACTGCGGAATGCGATTAAGCGACCGCAATTGGTCGCTAATGGCAGCCCACACACGAGTTGACACTTGTGTTGACTTCATTGCATCCTGCGGTCATTATTGTTGACGCAAACGAAAATCATGCGTCTTTTACTTCGTTCATATAAAACGCAACAGTATCTTGGACGCAGCGGTAAGTTCATACGTAATTTTTTGAATGAATTTGTCGGGACTGCGACGGTAAGATCTTACCTAAGACCTAACAATCCGACGTTCTATAACGAGTTGTCTATCAAATTCACATCATTCTCGCATAAAAAGTCGGATTGAATCAAATGTATCATGAACCGAATGGAAGCCGTCCATTCAAGTTTGAATTAAAAAACACACGTCATTGGTAACGAAGGGCTGAATCACTGATTCGTTTCATGTCCGCCGAGTTTATCTACGTTTTTATGTCCAAATATATCCTGTTTGGACCTGTTTTGGGTATGCAAATGCCTACTATTTACAACGATCCTTACGAAAATTTCTGACGAAATAATAGAACCCCCCTCCAATAAACCCCCCCCCTCGATTTAACCCCCTCTCAAATTTTGCTGGCGAAATAATAAACCCCCATGGGGGTATTTCGAGGTAATACGGTAATAATTGTTGGAAGACAAAATGATTAGGTAAAGTGGGCGCTTACAATTCAGTGAACAAGTGACAAGAAAAGTGGTATATTCTGTGAACCGCATGCTATGCATTTTTCTGTAGAGAACACTCCATTATGACGTCATCGTTAATAAATCTAAACTGTTAAAAAAACGCTCCAGGAAAAACACTCGTCGCGTGTAAAATATTTATTTTTCCTTTTAAAATATCACTTTTTTATCAATTGACAATTTGCACAATTTACCACCGTATTATCGGGGCAGAAATAAATCCCTTAACACAAGAGTAAGACATTAAGTGTAGCTGATTTGGCAAATAAAATTGTTAATTAGTCATCCATTGAACCCTGTGGCATGGCTCTTTTGTTCCTTTTCCATTTCATTCGACGATTTTGGAACCAAATTTTGACCTGAAAAATGGGAGGTATTTTATTTGTTTGTGTAAAATGGAGTATATTTTTTACCGGTATATTTTTTCATTTTCTCATTTTCATTTTTTCCATTGAAAATGCATATTTCACCACAAGACCGATGAAAAGACCGACCCTATTTTTTGGAAAAAATATAATTTGTTCAAAAAAGCAATTTTTATTGATTTATACAAAAAAAACAAGCCCGAATAAAAAAATTCTCTCTATCTCTAGAAGAACGCGACTACCGTCTCGCGGCACTTAATTTTCACACCCAAAATCCACACCAAAAATGGCACCCCCAACCCCCCACCCCCCAAAAAAACCCCTCACCTGCGTCTCAGTAAGCCTCAGCGCAGTAGCCAATTCATACCTCTTCGGTCTACTAAGGTACTTATTGTCGGCAAAGTGCCTTTCCAACTCGACCAATTGGTGCGATGTGAACGCGGTTCTAGGGCGCCGCGCCCTACCCCACGCTAGGGTTGCCTGGTGGTGCCACATGGCTGTGAGATTGGGGGGGGGTTGTTTGAGGGGGGTAGTTTTGTGGGGGGGGGGTGGTGTTGTACGAATACGCGCTAGGTTACTACGAGTTGTTGAACTAAAGATTTGGTAAACTCGTGAATCGACTTTGAATGGCATTTGAGTTTACTGGAATTACCTAGGTGTCCGAAGTTCCGAAAAGCGCCAGGCTTCACGCCACCAAAGTTAGACTTTTTTACATCACTGCAGTTGCACAATTGAGGAGTTTATCCTGGGCCCCATTCCTAGGAGTTTTTCTAACTATTTCAAACCTCCAGTTGACGTATAAAAACAAAGTTTGCGCACTGCGTAAGGAATGAGAAGTTCAAATCCCAAGAACCGAGTCGAGTTTTTGACCGAAATCTTACGTGAAGCGAATTGATTATGTTTATTTTTAATTAGCTTATTCTTAGCTTATTTGACAAATAATAACGTCTCTTCTAACTCTCAGTCACTTTTCACTTTTCATTTCACACTCAACTTTTCTCCGACCTAACAAATTACCAAAGCACATTTCACACTTCAAACGACCCACACATAAATACATTCACAAATAAACCCCCACTTAAACCCGGGGGGGGGGTGTTCTAAAGACATAAATACAATCAACAAGTGGTGGGGGGGGGGGGTGGCAATCAAAACCGATTGGACTTTTCGCCCCCCCCCCCAATCACTATTGCGCTGATTGTCCATTTATCTTCTTGTAAGCCGCAACCACTTAAAAGGGCACCACGTGACTAGCGTTGGGATTTGTGAAATGAAAGGTTGGGAAAGGAAATGTGAAAATGTTTTTATTTTTTTGTGAATTTTTTGGCAATTTGGTTGCTGATGACATTTTAAATAAAATAAACAGTTAAAAATCAATTTATTCCACAGTGAAAACGCACACACCCAAGTGGCATGAGTATTCAGATATTGACTTGAAGATTCCCGTGTCAATATATTAAAATTTTACTCATTTTGAGTTGAAAATCTTTGAGTATATTTCAAGTGAATTTTTTTAAACATTATTTCTTCAAATTGTCAGAATGGTAAATTACCTATGTCTGATTATATATCTGAAGTCCCCAAAAAAAAGGAAATCTCTTCTCGCTTATTATTTTTGATACGTAGAAAACACAAAACATTCGAACCACTGAAACTTAACTGAAAATCCTTAAATACACCATCCAAAAAATCATAAATATATTTTTTAAACTCCACAAAATTTCCCACCACTAGGCACACAGCTGAAAATCCCGCGCTGTCCCAATTCCAATGATTCAACCAATACGCCCTTCCCGTTTCCTCAGCACAAATTGGTACCCATTCAGCGTATTTATCTTCGCCACAGCGCCTTTTTGCCTTTCTTAAGCTGCATACCGTAATTTGTCTAATACCTCCCGCCCCCCCTTGAATTGATCCGTGATGTCAAAGTTTGTGGAATGAAGAAAAACTTCCCCCCCCCCCAGCTTGAATAAGTTCCTCAACTCGAATTGACACGAAACAATTTTAATAAATATCTAAATACATAATATCGGTTCATAATATTATCCACCAGGATTGCATCTTCATGCAGACCTTCATTGAAGAAATAACGCCCCCCCCCCTCGAATAACACCCCACTGGAACAATCCAACAACCTTAAAGAGCCCCCTGGGCGCTTATTCCACAAAATACGGTAGTCAAGTCGGACAATCTGCGAGATGGGGCCAAATCTTTTGGATTGCGGCCGCGCGCCCGGGGCAGATGCATCAAACACGCTTCAGCGCCCGTTGATATATCATGATGCACATGCGCTGACAACCCGGGGGCCCGTTCCAATTTGAAGGTAAGGCGCTGGTAAGGCGCCCTATGTGTGTGGTTTGTGATGATTAACTTTGTGGCCTTGGGTCTATTCGAATTGACCGACTTTTTTTCGGCGAACCCGGGAAGGAAGGAACCGCTCTGAATTTGGCGGCG
Organism: Sphaerolaimus hirsutus; assembly: GCA_964036195.1. NCBI lineage: Eukaryota > Metazoa > Nematoda > Chromadorea > Monhysterida > Sphaerolaimidae > Sphaerolaimus > Sphaerolaimus hirsutus. Next base: position 4,368,984 of record OZ038459.1, on the reverse strand, counting down.
CGTGATTTTGGAAGCAATTGATTAATGTATTTACGCATTTTATCTGGCGTTTACATTTGAGTTAACGCTTTGTGCCATTGCAACAAGTGGCAAATCAAGTGTAAAGTGTTAAGTGATAAGATGACTGAAGCTTAATTGGGAAGTGAATTCACAAGTGAAAGAAAACTCCGCTCATAAATTTGCCATAAAAATAGTCACTCATCCGTTCATTCTCAGTTTTCAATTTGACACATCGCTTACCATTTTTTACCACTTGTGCACTTAAGAAATTGGCCCCTGGCACATTGGCGCTGGCGCCAGGCGCCTTTATTTTTGGCGTTTTTTCATCATCGAGTGCATGATGCAGTGGCGCCCATTCGTATTTCGGCTTTCAGTTAAGTTTTGGTCTTTTGGGGTTAGAGTGATAAGTCAAGACGATGGAAAAAAAGGAATTTCGAAGAAAATTTTTTGCAAAATTTTCAATTATTTTGCATTCTAGAAATCATCGGCATACAAATTCAATTTGAATATGACAAGAAAACGAAAACGGAAACGAACAAGAGTAAAACAAAAACAAGCTGGTTTGAAGGCATTTGTAAAGTGACAAATTTTCAGTTAAAGTTTCAAATTCTGGTTTACCTTGTGGGGCATTTGAATTGCTGAAACTTCACTGTTCATTTAAGACAACATTTGGAAAACTTTCACATATTTAAACATTACTTTACATAACCAAAATTTATAATTGTATTTGCGAGGTTTGCCAGTCAACAGTTAAAAATTTGAAGATATCAGAGTTTAGAAAAATTATTTTAAAAAACTTTTTAAATAAAAAAAACAACGTTTCCCATCCCCAAACCCGCGGGCCGGTCAAATCCCGGAGCTTTTCAAGTGAAAATTATGCTTACACAATGCGTCGCATCCGATCGAATTGAATCGACCCCAAGGGACAATCGCTCCAAATTGATATTTATTCAATTTGGCGCCGCGCATCAAAGTGATATATACTGAGCTTTTGGCTTCACTTTTGCCGCACTTTGAGCTTCATCATGGCGCTTTGGCGGCTTTGAGAATGGAATAAATTTGTATGAACTGATCGCTCGAGGCGCTACCGTAATTTGATGAAAAAATTCGCGTGGAAAATTGTGTATTAAAATACCTATGCGTGCTTTTATGTGATGCGCTGCGAACACTGCTTAACTAAAAAGTTGATAAACCCACGTTATGAATCAACTTTGCATTGCATCTGAGTTTACCGAAATTCGGGATTTGTCAACTGCAGTTGACGGAGGGTAAAGATACTGATTCTAGTAAACCCTAATGCGTTCAAGACTGATCTTTGAGTATGCTAAATTTAAAAAATTTCATTGGCAAATTAGTGTGTGCAGCGACAATGAAAACTAATAAAAGGACATAACAATAAAACGTGTTGAAAAAAGGTTCTTTATTCAGATAGCTTATGGTAAAATTCATTGTTAAGAGCGCCGTTTTAGATGTACATCGGATGTATTTTTGTGGGGAGCCACCCCGCACCCCTGGGATTTTTCGAGACAAATGATTGGCAAATGACAAGTGAGCGCGCTGGATATGATATTCTATTTGCCGCCGCTTTGCTTACAGGGTGGGTCAGAATATTTCGAATTTTGAAAAAAAAACTTAATTTTGAGATGGACGGTGGATAGATTTAACTGGGTTATCTTTTTGAACCAGTGAATGCTGATTAAATTTGAATGTGAAACGTAGAGAAAATGATTTCTATATAGTGCACAGGCTTCTTGTGAGAAATTTTCAGATACCGAAATGTCATTGGGATAAATATACACTCAAAACCGACCCGAAACTATTTACGATTTCGTTCAAAAAGAAATGAATTTACACATGCTTGACCTCCATCCCAGAACATGCATACTCATTTAGCATTATACTCAAACGTAAATATTCACGGTTCACGCATTACATGCGCTCCGGTACGCAGCTGCACATTTGCATAGCACGTGTGGTTACGGTAGAGGGGCCGGAAAAATCGCTTTTTTGTGCGTTTGAAGACTTTTTTTGGTGAATTTACAGGGAGAAGAGTGTTATGTTATGTGAGATATTCGGTATAGTAAATGTACAATGAATCTTTTTTGATATGGTATTGATAGGATACACGTAGTGTTTAATATTATTAATATTATTAATTAGGGACTAAATACGTTACAGCACACCGTCAGCAGAAAAAATGTTATATCGGTCTAGTAATGGAAAAGCGGCATGAAAATTTTGGAACTTTGTGCATTTTGGATCATTGACAATGACATTGTATCTTTGTTAACCAGACGTTCTCAAATATGCCACAGAACACGTTTTGGAGTGTTCTTCACATCCCGCTAACCCTCAAAAAGCGATCGCACTGACAACCAAACCGACAAAAAACCGCATTCGGAAAAAATAAACCAAAAAGTAAAAACCACACACGATTTGAAACCAACCAAGAAAATGCTCATACAAAGCCGCTGGATGACTGACAGCGGGTCCGGGTCCGGGCGCAGACGCAACTGGCAATGATGGCACCAAACCACCGGCACCAAGGGCACCAGGCTGCACCATTGGTGCCATTTCGCCTGCACCGGTTCCGGTGCCGGTCTGGTTCGGGTTCTGGTTCTGTTGATTTTGCTGTTGCTGTTGTTGCTGTTGGTGCATCAGCGCCAACACGGCGAATATATTCGCACTTGGCACGGTGCCAGCGGGAACCGATGGGCCACTTGGCGCTGTGCCAAGTGCATCGTGATGTGCCGAAATGTCCTCTGATGAGATCGGTGCCAGGTGGCTTTCCGTGCAGTCGGTGCTGCTCACTGGAGAGGGTAGGTTGACTTGGTGTGATGTGAAGTCGATTTCTGAGGTGCCCCGGTAGGTTTCGGTGCCTTTGTGGGGGTGATGTGGTTGGAAATTGGGGGGTATTGACAGGTTAGGAAAGCAACTGTAGTTAAGCGCTTTAAAAAAAATGTTTTGCCATTTTTACTCTCCGTTGGCTGTAGTTGACGAACACCCATTACAGTAAAGTCACATGCTATTCAAAGTTGACTTATAAGTCTTCTAAATTTTGAGTTTGCTGAGAGTGAAATAGTATGTGCAGCGCCATAAGCGTTGGGTTTTTCAATACATGAATAGGTAACTATATCCCCCCAAAAGACCAACCAGGCAACACCAAGTCCACAGGATTCGCATGACCAGTTGACAATGTCAACTGACTGCTAATTGGCACAGTGCCAATCCCATTAGGATTCACTGTCGCGGGTACATTTTGTTGGCTCGATAACAACTCTGCTATAGTGAATGCGCGCCGCCCCGGCGCTAAATTGTCGTCGGTGCTCATTATTGAAAATTTGAATATTTTTTAGAATATCTTTGTGGATTTGTTATTTTGTGTCCTGTGTTTGATCGCGGGGGGGGGGGGGTAGGTAAATTGAAGGTGTGACGTTAAAGATAAAGGCGCTGCACAAGTTACCAACTGAACTGTACACTGAAATTTTGGTAAACTCATTAATCAACTTTGAATGCTGTTTGAATTTACTGGAATTGGTGTTCGTTAACTACAGCTAACTAGCAAACTCAAATGGATTCAAGGATGTTTTATGAGATTACTAGGGGGACATTGATGAAAGATTTTCAAGCTTTTTTATTTTACCATTAAAATCGAATAGGTAAAATATAATCGCTTAACACTCTTGATTTCCCACGTAGAATTTTGTAAAGTCTCACAACAAAAATGATTTTTAGATATTTCGAAGAAAAAAAACATCCTGGACCTTGTTCCAGTTGAAAACAAATAAAAAAGTTCACGAAGGAAAAAGTTTCAAAAATCATCTGCATATACCTACATACCTACATTATTACAATAAAATAGTCGTTTTTTTCATCAATCAAATATTTGCAATTGTCTCAAACTACACTTTTTCAACTAAGCCCACAAAACTAGGACATCCAATCAAAAGAAACGAACAGAATCCATTTAACACTGATAAACAAGTCAAAATGGCGCTTCGAAACAAGAATGCGGTAAGCGGTGGGCGGGGCTTAAGATTCATGGTGGAAAAGCGCTAAATTTTGTCGGCGGCATAAATTTTGAGTGCACGAATCTTCTTTACGCTGGCTACCGTAATCTGACGATTAAGAGCCTTTCCCCAAGGGATTTCAGCTGATGTCGTTAAAAAGACCTTCCAAAAGGCATTTTTATGAGAAAGGAAAGAATTAAAATAGATAGTATTTTCACGCGTAAGCTGACTCAGATCAATCACATAAAGTACATTTTCGAAGCTCAGGTGTAATCATTCAGAAAATTACGGTAGCGCCAAACTACCTATTGTATGACATTTAACAATATCAAGGAATTTTTCACGACTTTTGACACTTTCCATGACACTTGACATTTTACAGTGTCTGCGACAGGCCCCAGATCACATGCACAGCTTTCACTGCGTTCACATGCGCTGGCGGCGTTTCTTTTGATCCCATTTTATTTAAAAGCGAGTCAAAGCTTATTCGACTGCCATTCCCCTGCTAATTGGCTACAAATGATGCCGATTGTTTGATTGGTGAGCTTTTGTGCATGCGCTCTAAATGATTGACACTGTTTTTGTGACTTTTGAGAGTGTCTTTAAATGTGTTGATTAGGAATTTTGGACGATAAAATGTTTTAATGCAAAGTATGCTTTCTGGCGGGGGGGGGGGGGCGGTTTTTTGGAATGAAATTTTGTCAACTTTGAGAAGACAGTTAATTTTAATATTTCACCCTTTACAGTGAAGTCATTTTTACCAACCACTGAAAAATCTCTTAGCATAATGCACTTTGTTTCCTGGCCCGAACCAATTTCAAATTATCCAAAACAAATGTAATTTAAGTTTTATTTCTAATTTTTTATTTCTTTCCATCAAAGTTTTTATTAGAAATGTTAATACAATGTTAGTTTATAACTAATATAAATGAAATGATAGATAAAAATGTGAATTAGGTGTAAGAGAAGAATATAATAATAGATAATACCTATTTACATAATAATATAAATTAGCAAAAGCAATACAACAGAGGCAGCGTTGTTAAATGATGAACTTTTTAAGTAAACATAAATGTAAGTATTTCTTTTTTATTCAACCCCTCAGTACAGAAAATGTAATGTGGGTTTTTTAAATTTAACTCATGAGTAAATGTGAGTAGGTAAAATAATTTTTCCCTGGAAAACGAAAGAGTGTATATTTTTGAGTAATTCCCCCCCCCCAATTTTCACTCAAAATCACAAATTTTTTATAACTTTTTGCCAATTTTCAACTTCTAAGTTCACTAGTTCATGTGTTTTTGCCAATTTTCAACTATTTTTGACTATATATGGTCTTATATACCGTATTACCTCGAATTATCCCCCCCCATTTCCCTTCTATGCCTTGAGAAAGTCTCTATCCACAGAAAGCCTTGAGAAAGCCACCCGAAATACATTTTCTGTATTCAAGTACTTTCAAAAAGTATACGTAAAAGCGAGTGCAAATACTTTTTCAAAAGAAACATCAACATATTTACTCAGTACTCATGTATACATATTTTTCAAGTATACTCGGCGGACCGCAAAGTATGTGCAGAATGCTACCATAACTTTATGAATAAAATCTTGTGATAAATTTCGTAATTATATATTCCATTATAAAAACGGAATATTATTGTAAAAAAACTATATAATTTTTGGTTCATTATTCAGATGCGTTATGGTAGGTTTCCATACTAAGTGTGATGTCCGCCGAATATCAACACACCTCAATACATTTTAACAACTGTGCAACAAAGAAAAAGCAACATCACTATGAAAGCATGACAAATGCCTAAAATAAATAGATTTCTAATCAACTTTCATGCCCATTCAACGGCGTTTTCTGATTATCAACCAAATTATCGATCAAAATCGAGCAAGATTTAGGCACTTTTTTGGCCTCCCGCTGCATCAGCTCAAAGTCAATGTCGAATCTAGAATTTTGTCGCAACATTTTCGATCTGTTCATCGACACTTCTGGCACGCCCATCATTGGTTTGTAGATGTAATCCAGGACTAAATCGCTGACAAAAGTTGGCACTAGACAGGCGCCTGGAAAGTTTGAGTTTAAATGTTGTTGTTTTTTGTTTTGTGATGGAAGGACGCCAATTTTTTAAATTGCAAACAGTATTGTGCCTACACACACTAGTTTTCACCGTGACTTCGTGTGAAAACTGAAATTTTTTCAAATGCAAATTAAAAATCACGGTTCAATGATTTGATTTGATTTAAATTTGAGTTTAAATAAATGATAGTTAAACTTTGAAAATTTGAAAACTAAAACACATAAAGCATACAAAATGAGTAGGCTGGATGTCGCCATGTGGCCATTTCAGTTTTCACATCAGTCACGGTGAAAACTAGTGTGTGTAGGGCCATTGAGCAACAACATAAGGCTTTTAAAAATGTGAAGCTATCAAAATCACATCGATCCACGGGAAAATATGGCTTGGAATACCGGACGTTTGCAAATTTTGAAAAATGTAACCAAATCTTCAGGTGCCCTGACGAAAAAAATTAGCACGAACTCAGATCGGATCGTTTTTGAAGGTTATGATAAAACAAAACAAAATCAAGATCAAAAATAGCATACAAATTGTAATATACCTACTGTCCAATATTTTAAAACGTAACAAAAATCTAACCAATCATTACAGGGAACCACGTGTACCAGCCAACGTAATAGCGCTTTTTTGGAAATCTGCCAATAATCGACTGCTCCATGGCGTCAACTACACTATTCAACTTTTTCGAAATTGTCAGCTTCATTAATCGTCGATATGCAGCTTTTGCTGAAAAAAGTTTTGTGTAATGTTTTGTCGCGGCACACACTAGTTTAATGAGAAAATTTCCAAAATTTAGTAAACTCAGAACTTTGAATGCATTTGAGTGTACCGGAAGCTATTGCGTCTGAAGTGAAATAAAAAAATGGGTGGCTAACTTCATCGGAAAGGTCTTTACATCAATGAAACGAATTGCAACCACGGTACATTGAGAAATCCCATTGAATCGCAGTGGGAAACGCTACTCATCGCTAGACGTTGACGCATAGCGCCAGATTTCTCTAACAACTTGCCAAATGTCCAACTCAGTCTCGTCTCAAATTCAGTTTAAATTTCCGAATTTCTTAAAATTCCTCATCAACCAGCAGAAAAAAAATCCAAATATTATATCACCACTTCAAAATTCCAATGTCCCCCCCCCCCAAAAAAAAACCCCACGCACCCCCCAAGCGCACCCCCTTTCAAATAATCTATGCCATATTCCAGTCTAATATGGTCCGGAGCGGAGTCCCAGGCAGCGTCGAATGCGTCCATTACTATGTCCTGGTGCAGTAGACCAGGCGATTTATATCTATGTAGATAAAGGGACGTAGACTTTAGAGTTTAGGGGCCTATTTTGTGACTGGGGAAAAGTTACATAAATGTAAAGTGTCTGGTGAATATGAAATCACATTTTATGGTACCCACTATACTCCATGGACGTTAATTTTGCATGCATGGTTCATGCTGGCAGCGTGCCAATGATATTTGATGAAAATGATTATCATAAAAGATTAAGAGATTCACTGCTGTTCAACATTGTAGATTAATGTATTCACTGCAATGCATTTTTCATATTTTGACAAAAACTGCATACTCTAATTATCATTGGGATGCGAACAACATGAGGCATATATAAGTGGGGAGTGTCATTCACTGGAGTATATAGGCTATAGGCACTTAAATTTTTACATGACACTTGACATTTTGCACATTAGGTGTAGGACCAATTGGGATTTGCTAATTGGGAATTGAGTATAGGGTTTAGAGCCAAGGAGCAGTTGAATTTCCACCAATGACATCGGATTCTCTGAAGAAAGTGCACTGAAACAAACTTAGCCACATGCACTTTAAAAAGTACACATTAAAGTGACACAAAAAATATATAATAAAACCCCCAACCTGAAACCCAAAAATCCCCACCCCCAAAAACCCACTGCATGGGTTCAATGACATGCACAGAGACGCCAGTGTCCACAGACTCGGGTCTGAGTGTATCCGCGTAACCTTCCAGTGCATACTTTGACACGTTGTATGGGTCTACTCCGGCCAGTGCGAAGCGCCCGCATAGGGAAGACATCATTGTGATGCGGCCTGGGTATTTTTGGGGGTGTAGGGTATTGAGCACTGGAGAAATTCTCTGGGAAATTTGTGTTTTTAGAAATGTCAGAATACTATAAGATGTGAGATTAATAAGATAGAAGAAAATATTTTAGTTTTTCCAGAGAGCGATTGAATTACATTTACAATTTGAAAATAATCAGAAATATAAAAAATATCTCGTTTCTATTTCTCCCAACGTCACTGATAAAATTATTTGCAACTTATAATATCATGTTCACTAGCCCTACAAACTTAACTACCCCACAATGAATCGATCGACAGCAAAAAAACCCACCTAACCCAAAACCCACCTCCATTCCTATTAAGTAGGTATCTGAAGGCATGGGTGACTCTGACCACCCCAAACAGGTTCACATCCATCACAGCTATATAGTCATCTACACTGTGCCACTCATCTAGCCCAGCCTTTCCTAGGATGGCTGCATTGTTCACTACTGACCAGAGGTCTGAAAGTGGGGGGGGGGGTAGAAAGGGGGGTGGCAAAGGGGTAGGGGGTCGCAACCATTCTCCCAGACCGTGTAAAACGTCAATTCAAAGATTTTTAAGACATTTTGCATGTCAATTCAGAGATTTTTATGACATTTTGCGTAATCTTGGACGCTTTATTTTACACTTTAAAGGGTGTGGCACCGTGATTTTTAAAGACACAATGCTTCTCCATCCCTCATAATGTTTTAAATTATAAATACTTTTAGAGGGTGCTTTCCAATCTAAAACAACTTGACACATCAAATCCCATCAAAACCCAACCCCAACACACAAGTGCCATCATTTCTCATCTGGAGCGCACTAGCCACTTGAGCCGCGGCAGCTTGACAAGACTCCTTGCTGCGCACGTCGATCATGACCACCTGCAGCTGGCCGAGCTCGCCGCTCTCGTTGTCGGTGCGCGTGCTGGACACGCTTTGTTGTTGGAGACGGGACGCGCCCTGGGGGGGGGGACTTGTTGTAGGCTGAGGGACAATTCCGTACTCAGTGAGATGTGTGTAGAGTTTCACGTGAAATAGATTTGTCCCACGCCCTGTAAGTGCCACGTAAGATATAAAATGTTACGTGTCCACAGTTATGTACGACGTCAAATTTTAATGGATATTCTACATTTTCATGACATCGACAGACGCTTGACAAAAAAGTATTTAAAAAAAAAAATGATTTAAAAATTCGGTCGCGTCCTAATGTATTTAGGCTTCCAATGCAGTGGTCAATGGTAAATGTAAAATGTAATGCAAAATTTCAAAACGGGTGAGAGCTAAATTTAGAATTTGACAAACTTTCGACACTTTGCATGACATTTGACAGTCCGGCAGTCGCACCGGGAACCCACAAACATTCAGATACCGTATTACCTCGAAATACCCCCATGGGGGTTTATTATTTCGCCAGCAAAATTTGAGGGGGTTAATTCGAGGTTTTTTTTATTATTTCGTCAGAAATTTTAGTAAGGATTGTAGTAAATGGCAGGTATTTGCGTACCCAAAACAGGTAGTAAATGTGTCCAAACAGTCTATATTTGGACATAAAAACGTAAATAGCTAGGTATGTGTAGCTGCAATGCAATGCAAATTAACAGTAATATACATCATGTACATTGCATACATGCCGTATTTATTATGTACATGACGTACATCATTCCGCAGGGGGGAGGTATTTCGAGGGGAGAGGGTTTTATCCGAGGGGGGATAATTCGAGATAATACGGTAGATAGAAATCCAAATTAGGTATTGAAGCCCCACCAAACCTCCTGCGTGAAACATCCGGCAAAAACGGGCATCCTCCTTTTCAGCAACCTCTGCACCAGCATATTTCCAAAAACGCCATCGCAACCGGTCACGAAAACCGCTCTTTTGTCCAACCGCGGAAGCGTGAATTTTTGCATCAGCTTGTATAGAAGCACGAAAATTACTAGCAACAGAATGGGCAGCCACCAGGCGGCGTTACGCCATAAGTGCGCCAGAAATTCCATGGTGTTTTTTAGCGGCTCGCAGTGAAGAATTCAATTTCTGTTATTTGGAATTATTGATTTGGATGACGCATTTCGAAAGTGCGAATAGTGGGCAGAGTTACATAGAATTCAGTTGGTCAATGTGAATTAAAATTGTGTTGTGTAAATTCCTTTATAACATGCACTCGCGTGTGTACATGTGAATATAAGAATACACAAATGTGTTTACCGCATGTCTTTACATGCATACCATATTATCATACCCAGAAGTTATTTTTTTGTCAGAAGTTTTTGAGGGGGAGTTATTCAAGGGGAGTCTTATTTATGTCTTATTATTAAATATTTTTAAAATCAAAATCTTCTGTCAATTTTTGAGAGTGCAACTGCAAGTTTTGGTTCTAAAGCGCTTGAAAATGTCCCAGTGTTTTCAAAGTGGTGAAAAATAAAGGCCAAGACAAAAACTCCCCATTCTGTAATTAGCGGGATGTAACCCATAGAAAAAGTTCATCGCTGCACATGCATTTATGATAAATGTACTTAAAGTCAGGAAATATAATAAAATTCACTGGTTAATAGTAAATTCAGAAGAAGTGTAGAAAATGTAAAAAACAAAATAAACATTTTGAACGATCCCCATTTTTGAATAAATCCCCAAAAATAACCCCCGGGGAGCTAAGCAATGCGATACAATACGCTGACGCATTGAAATGACATTCGCTGGGGAAATCAGAATTTTCCTCGATATACCTACCGTATTTCCTCGAAATACCCCCCGGGGGGTGATTGTTTCATAGTGGTCCCGAGAGGGGGGGGGGGTTAAACGAGGGGGGGGGGGTTAAACGAGGGGGGGGGGGGGTATTTCGAGGGGGGGTTATTACTTCGCCAGATAATATTTGAAATCCTAGTACAAATTCGTTGTTTGTAATGTACGCTGAGGTAGAAAAAGCAACTATAATTTACAAATATAAGGTTCTGTAGACTAATATTAGTATGTAGATGGTATAAACATTGTTCTAACGTGACTCCGACATTGTTTTAACGTGTGTTCTGCATTACACAGAACAGAAACTACAGTTTTTGTCATGTACGTTCCCTTTACACTCAATTTGGGGGGGGGGTGTTTCGAGGAAATACGGTAGATATATTTTTACCGATATAAAGTATTATACTTAACGGTTGATCTTGTGACAAGTGCTTAAGCGTGAAATTCGATATTAATAAAAACGAACAAAATGGCGCACCCTGTAATTACACGCAACTAGTAATTTCTATCTCACAGCATGTATACAGTGTGTAATAGTGAACAAGTTTCATTTCCAAATACGTAAATACATGACTGCGTGAAATATTAAAACTCACGTACGTAAATCGTGAAAACCGCTCTTCACAAATGTGTCTAATCTGTACCTAGTGAAATGATTTCAATATGCAATGTAAATATTTGGACTAATTTAATGCGATGCGATCCTTGAATAATTGTCGACTAGATGTTATGGCAAATATCAAATTTTACTTGTAAAATCCTCACAATGGTGCCACACACACTAGATGTAAACTGAGGGCAGTCCCAAACCCTGTAAAGTGTAAAGTAAAGTGTCAAATGCCATGCAAAATATCATGTGTGATACAATGGTTACACAAATTTGTTAATTGTCATGCCAAGTGTCGGGCAAAGACAAAGGTCAATTGTCATGCAAAGGCAGGCAACAAAATTTTTTTTGTTTTGTTTTGATTGACATTTTACATGACTTTTGACACTTTACTTTACACTTTACAGGGCTTGGGACTGCCACATGGTTTCAGTGTCATAGAATCGAGTTGACACTGAAACTAGTTGACATCCAGCGTATGTGGCGCCAATATCACCTAAATAGGAATTCAGCTGCTAAAGTCCATTGATCCATCAGGAAACTTTATCGAAACCAACATCTAAAATGCGAAATCACACTTTCCAGCCCAATCTCTCCATCATTTGGACGACATTTTTCGCTTGCAACAACAGTGGTCGATCTACCATTTGCCCTCTGAATGTAAATGCGCCTTTGCCCATTTCCGACGTACTCTGCTCATACGCTTGCACCAGTTCCAGGGCCCAGTTGCACCTGTGAAAGTACGGTACGGTTTGTCGGTAAACTTTACGGTACGGTAAAAGTTCGATATTGCGGTAAACGGCGTCGAAGTTTTATTTGAGGTTAGAAGTGAAAAAAACTGGGAGATTTCTATTGAATTTATATTTGATATAAAACTTGATAATGTTTTTTTTATTTTTCATACTTTTACATTTTCCAAGACTTTCTAGAGAGATTTGATTATAAATATTAACTTTTTGAGAAATTTCCTCAAATGGGGAGTTTCATTCTAAAAATGCATATATCCAAGTTTTTCGATTTTTCAAAATCGCATTTTAAAGTTTGACGCTGGCCCGACGACGCTATGTTTGGGGGACAACGCTTGCCCCGCACTTTTCAGATAGATCCGACATTTCTCTACAATTTTTGTAATCACAAATTTTGTTGGCCGGGAAATATTTAGAGGATTTTGTAAGTCACCCAAAATTGGGAACAAATCTGAACATTTGAAATTAAATGGTTTATAACTTCTTAACGGTGCATCGTACGATAAAACGAATCACATCACTGCAAAGCCCGTGTCTAAAAGTACCTCTACCTAAATTTTCAGATCAATATATGCACGCATATTTGATTTATTGTGCAAAATAGATTTGGAAATTCACGTATGCATTTTTGGATATGAAACTTTTTTTTGTATGGGAATTCCGGCCAGCTCTTCGCGGCCGCGCCGAAGCACGCGTGCATTTTTGGAAATAAAACTATTTTTTGGATATGTGCACTTATGAAATGAAACTCCGGTGGTCCGAGATGGATATGTGCACTTACGAAATGAAAGTCCTGTTTTTCATAGGGGATTTGAGATGGATATGTGCACTTTCGATGTGAAAATTGTGATTTTTCTGAAAAACGGTACCACTGTATCTCGGGAACGAAATGGACTATAACGCTGATTTTTTTTAAATGTGAAAAACTATACGTGGAGGGAGGTCAAATCCACGCTTAACTCGATTTTTCTGGATTTGGCGCTTGTGAACTTTTAGAATGGAACGCCCCAAATGGTCCCATGGTCCAATATAATACATATAAATGCATACCTTTGAGGACTGGGGGCGAAAGCGTCCTGGACAATTTCAATTTGCGACGGGTGGATCACCTGCTTTCCAGTGAATCCCCACGCGGCGCCTGCGAAAATATACAGGGTTGGAAATATACACATCTTTAAAAAGATTGGAAAAATACGTTTTGGGATGGGGGTGTCAAAAAAATTGACGGAAAACTAAAAGGTAAAACATTTTTGGCTGCCGGAAAACGAAGAACGAAATGCTAAATAATTTTCAGGTGCCGGAAAATGGAAAAGTAAAAATTGTTCCATTGGAAATTTGAAAATAGGAAGCGGTAATTTCGCACCCCCCCCCCCTAGTTGCGAGAAACTTTAAGTTGACGCATTTTGTTTGCGCTTTATTAGATTTTTATTGTGATTATTGTATCAAAACAATGCTAAAACTATGCTTATACCATTTACTTGATCCCTTGAGAGATCACTTACCGATCCTAGTTTCACTAAATTCCTTAGACTTTGAGTTTTGATTATAAATCTATTGTAAGGATGGGACCCCAAGGACGAATAATGACACTATTAGAAGGATTATTTTTGAAAATCACTAAAAAATTGAAAGGTAAGATATATATAGCAACATGGCGTAACAAATGGCGATTTGGCGGTGAAAATGGGCAACAAACAAAAGCAAATCGTGAATTTTGAGTGAATATCGTTGCGAAACGCCCAAAATCCCCCCCCCACCTTGCACACACTGCTTTTTCAGGCCCTTTCTATCCCCAATATCGATGTAAACCGCGTCGATGGCCTGTATGCCAAAGGCGCTGGCCACGCTGACGCATTTCTGCCGCGCGTACAGACACTCCTCGCACGATTTCGATCTACTGGCACCTGAGGGATTAAGGGATGTGTAGAGAAGTGATTTGTTGCGGCGGAAGTGCAGTTTGAAAGTGAATTTTCCCTTGCGGGGGCTGAATGGGATGATTTGACTTTAAAAAAAATATGTTGTGCTTTTTTAAAAAAGTAGTTGAAAAAGCACCCCAGTAAGCAGCGAATCATTTGATGGGCGGGTAGGGATGGCGGGTTGTTTCAAAGGTTTTAAACAAACGCTAGCATTGAAACCGTTTTTAACGGGGTCGTTGCAAAGGACGTAAAGATAGTTCTGCTTTAGTTTTCATAACATACATCCACTTCCAAAATCATTTATTAAGCGCAGTTTTATGAAAATCAAATAGATTTCTCAAATCGGACAGTTGAAAAATGTAGGTATTTTAGCCCAAACCTAATCCCAGCGCACCAATATCAGCGCAGTAGTCATCAGAACCGAAAACGATGGCATCCAATTTGAAAAATTGACCAGACTTGTGCAAATTTTCCGCCGCGAGCAACATCTCCGGCAAGGCGATTAGTGCCCGGGATGACTCGATCCAGGCAACCCAGCGAACATCCTGCGTGGCGTCTGGACAAAATTATTGCACAGGAAGGATCTTTTTGAGTAGACAGTGTTGGCACCAGTTCAAAAAATTCATGGAATTCCTGAATATAATCGGTTAAAAAACTAACTTTCTCAAAAGCCAACTGTTGAACTCGTTCACCACCAAAATTGTCCTTGAATTGTCGGTAAATTTCAGTGAGAATGGAAACACTGTCCACTTTGGGCACCATGAACGCCTGCGGCATGCGCTTCGCCGTGGAAATTGCCTGAAAACGGTGGTTTTACTGAAATTGGAAAATGTTTTCTGCTTAAATAATAGTGCATGAATACTACCGTATTACCTCGAATTAACCCCCCTTGAATTAACCCACCCTCAAAATACCCTCCCCCCCCCCTAAAATTGAGTGTAAAGAGACCGTACATGACAAATACCGCAGTTTGTGATCTGTACAATGCAGAATACACGCTAAAAGTGATTATTAAGTGACATTAGGGAAAAGTTTATGTATGCCTATAAACATAATATACATCTATGTAATTGTTCGATTTCTCTACGTCTGCGTATGGGGAATTTCCGAAAATTTCTGGCGAAAAAATAGACCCCCCTCGAAGTACCCACCCGCTCAAATTTTGCTGGCGAAATAATAAACCCCCTGGGGGTATTTCGAGGTAATACGGTAATTCATATTACGTATATTAATACTAGAGCAAAAATATTGTAAATGAATAAGGATGCAAAACGACACCCATGCGATAATTGGAAGAAATTGGTGTGTCATAAGTATATCACTGGCATGACTAGGGTTGAAAAAAAACGTTTTTTTCAACTCCATGCTTTTTAAAAGCTCCCAGATATGGCATTGTGTCAACATATATAGGTATATCAGACAGTGGCAATACTCTGTGATGTTATATATGACCATATAATGTCTGTGGAGCCATGGGATAGCATTATGGTGATGTGTCAAAAATCTCCATTTTTTGTCAACACCTTCATATATCGCCTTAGTCGAATGTTCGTGACTTCAAGTGAAGTTTGGCATGGAATAGTTATCAAACAAGGTTATAAAAGGAGGTTTTTAGTTTGGGAGTGATGTTACACACTGTGGAGGTACATGGAAGCACATTACCTCAATATTATATACTACGGCAACATATGACGGCTTATTAGCCAATGGTAGCACATAGAAATGGATGCTTTGATACTAAAAATGCTACAAAACCAATGAAAACAACCACCAATGTCAGTTTGTGTGACATGTTGTGAGCGCAAAAATTTTGCTAAATACCCAGTGCTTAGTACTAAACATTTCGGCCGATGTTTAAAAAAAACATTTCGGACGTCATGTTTTTGATTTTTTAACGTTTTTTTATATAAATAAATAACCTTTTTAAAAACATCGGCCAATCCTAGCCATCACAAGTAAATCTACGAGAAAACAAAAACTGCCGAAAAACGAAACCTTCAAATCGTCAGCTAAGAGGCCACTGTCCACACTATTGACCCTCAAACCGAGTTCCATGCATTCAAGCCGTGCAAATCGGCACTGTTCCAAATATTTGACCGCATTTTGTCGGGCCACATCTTTCGCTTGCAAAGCAACGCCGTCTTCCAGCTCCAGCACCACGCAGTCGGCCTTCGTGTTGGACTAATTTCTTTTTACAATGAAAAGTTAAATTTGAGAAAAAAAGTTGTTAAAGAAGGGTCACGATTCGGCCACTGATTTTTTATATTTTATAACGGCCTTTCAACAAAATCAACATTGAAAAACGGGCGAATGTGGAAACGTATATCATTAACACACAAAAAACACAACCAAATCAAATAGACACTCGAACAAACCAAAACCAACGGAAAAAACCCACCTGAAGTTTTTGGACCTTTGCCAACATCTTCTCGCTGGACGCTGGCACGTAAATCAGGGCGCGGCGGGGTACAAAACCCCTTTTTTCGTTGCCGCCCACCGCCCCACTGCAGTACGGCCGCGCCATGCGTAAAAGTTTAACCAGAGTTGGTAATAGACGCATTCTGAGAAGCCTGAAGTTTCGGAGCTGTTTGCGAAAGAAATAAGATTTGGATACGGGAACGCAGCCGATATGACTTGGATACGGATGGGCGAGAAGAGAGACGCATTGAGAACGCGACTAGAATGCCACACAATTTACGGATTGCCGCCACTTTGGGCCTCCACACGCTAGTTGACATCGCATTTCAGAGTCAACTCAGAGTCAACTAGTGTTTCAGTTGACGCAATCACTCACCACTTGACTTTTTTAAAAGAGCATACGCGTTAACCCATATTTTTGGCATTTAGCTCATGTATTTCATTGAAAAAGTCAACTGGAAAAATTCATTCTCAGAAACGAGTTGACCCTGCTTTCTACGATGCAGTTTGTGTGATTTAAAGAGCGTTATGTGATAGACCATAATTAATCTAATTTTTTGACACCTAATTATCATATATTGTGTGAAGCATAACCAAATGAAAAATTATTTGCATGTTCCATATTCAAAAATTTTTTATTGTTTACATGTGTGAATGCTTGTTAATTAGATAGTTGTTTCATGTACCTTAAATGTCTGTGAATTTTTCTGTACTAATTCTCATTCGTAATAATTTTTTTTGAAAGAATAAAAAATCTTTTTCTTTAAACGGAAATTTATTTTTCATCGCGCAACACGGAATCACATCATAATGCCAACATAACCAAATGAAAGGCAATCTAAAGGCGAACACAGCAGTATTTTTTTTGAAAGAATCACATAACACAAAAGAAAGATATGAATTTTTCAATATTTCAAACTTCAATAATTTTAAAAAGTTTTCCTGGCAAGTTATGACAGCACTGAATGTGAAATTTGATATACTAAAACTATTGAAGCAAGTAACACAAGAAATTTCAAAAAACGGCAGCTTTTTCAATTTTTAACACCTAAATATCTAACTCTGAAAAAAAATTGATGAGTTGACACTGACAGTTTACAAAAATATGTCAACTGATTCATTTCACCTAGAAATGGATCAGTTGACATAACGTTTAAATCTGACTCATTAACTCAGAAATCTTGCCAGTATACAGTATTTTTTTGTATAAAAAAACATAATTAATTAACATAAAAAATTAAATTAAATAAGGAAAATTTAATTGAAATATAAATAAAAAAGTTATAAAAATAGGAAGAAAAAAATAAAAATAAAAGTCATAAAATTCATAAATAAAAAGTAATTATAATATGAAATAATAATAATAAAAATTATAAAATTTAAGTAAAAATATATAAAAAATTAGTAAAAATTAAAATGAAAACAATAAAATTTATAAAAAAAATAAAAATGATTGAAAAATAAAAAATAGATAAAATACCCATGAAAATAAATATAATAAAACTTAAAGAAAAAAAAATTAAAAAATAGACATTAAAATATAAGTAAAAACATTTAAACAAATAAAAACATAAAATTTAAATAAAAATAAAAATAATTTAAAAAAATAAAAATAATATAGCAAAAAATATAAGTGTAAAAATAAATTTAAGGATGCACATACTGCACACACAAATCAGCACTTGCAGAAATGAACAGAATCACCAAGTAGTGTCCCTTGTGATAGTAATATCTGGTGCAGCTGCCTCTGCATCAACAAAATCAGAACATTAATATTGAAAAGCATTGTTTACTGAACACATGAAGTGTAGAAAAAAATTTGAAGTTGACAAAATGTCTATGTAGCTTATGTCAATATGCGTATGCACTCATAGTATACAAAAAACGCGATGTCAACTGACTTGGAAATTTTGAACAAAAAAAATTCTCACACTTTTTTGAACTGTTCCTTTGCAAAAAGTTCTTCTATGAAAGATGCGCATTATTTTTCTCTATGTGTACCTAAAATTTTGTATAAATAGAATGTAAATTGGATAAATAAAGTTACTTTTGGAAAGTCGGCGAGCGCTGAGTCAACTGCCGGAAATACGCACTTTTGCATACGTTTTTTGATGTTTTCATACGATTTTGGGTACTTGACATCGTACGCACAACACTTGTGTCAACTGAAATGAAAAAAAATGTATACTAGCGTACGCAGCGTACACTTTCAGCTCAGTTGACATTTTTGATCATGATTTTCACTTTTATTGAAACTTTTGAAACAGCCAAAAAGTCAATTCAATGAACACTGTAAATGAAAATGTCAACTGCAAATGTAAACACAGATAAGTTGACATTTATGGTTGCATGTTGTCATTTATGTTGCTTATAGTTATATTTATAGATTGAAAATGTCAACTTATATAAGTTTGAGTGTGTGTGTAAGTGGTTGGCTCCACCTCATAATTGAAAAAAGGGCCCACACAGGCTAGTTGACATTGACACCAAATGTAAAGTCCCAAACCAAACTGATCCCCATTCAAAGCTTGCTTTCAGGATTTGAAAAGCAAGCTTTGGATTGGGAGAGGAAACAGTTGACATTTTCTGTCGTTGTCAAGTAGCCTGTGTGGGGCATAGTAGTAAAGTAAACAATACATAAGTTGACATTTTATAGACTAATCCATTCTTAACTCTATTGATACTTTCAGGAGAGTGGCAGCAGGGGGCAGTGTCTGAAGTGAAATGGCTTGAATGTTTTCTGGAATTAGTGGTTTTGTTTGGTATTTCGCGATGATTTTTGAGTATTTTTAAATTTTTGGAAAGATTTGAATGTGCTTGTTTTTATAATAATTTGGAAACTTTTTGTTTTGTTGTTAATAGTAAATAGATAGCAGATATGAATTCTTTGTTAGACACAAAAGTGCAACTTTTAAAGAATAACTAAATTTTGAATTTTTTTTTACCTTGAATTTTCAAAATAAAAATTTCAAAAAGTTGTGTCAAAAGCTGTAAATTTTTTTTGAAAATATATGCAAAAATGCAACAATTAAAGTTTTCATGTTTGCTATTTTCAATCTCCAAATTGTTCAAGTTTAAAATGAATCTCCTGTTTGTTTTTCTTAAAAAATTTTGATATGTAAAGATTATCTGGTTCAAAATTTTTTAACTTGTCAGTCAACCCAAGTATTCTGTTGTTTTAGTTGCTTAAAATACTTAGTTTTTTTTGCTGTCTTGTTACTCACTTTGTGTGATTTGTTGGCAGAATGAAATTGTAATAGTAACTATACATGAAATCATTTGAGCTTGTGATTTTCCAATTTATTACATTAAATAAAGTAGTTAAATGAAAATTTAAATCAAAAAGAAATTAAATTTTTATTTTATACAAATTGTGTCTGGAAACAACAGTAAATTACATGAAATATAAAGCAACATTTAAAAGGCAACAATACATCAATATCACATGAAAAAATACATCACTATCACTACTTTCATCATTAACCTTTCAAGTTATCCTATTTTGGCAAATCAAAATAAATAAATTACTGCAAATTGTGTATGTGTACGCAAGAAAACATGAAAAAATACATCACTATCACCACATTTCATCATTAACTATTTCACTTTTACACTTTTGGCAATTCAAAAGGCATAAATTGTGTACGCGTACGCAAAAATTTGTATAAGTACGCAAAAAAACATACGCGTACGTTTTTCTGCGTTCGCGTATGCCAAAAAAACATACGCGTACGCAAAAAAACATACGCGTATGCTTTAGTTGACTCGGCCAGTGACACAAATATCTGTACTGCCCAAATTTACTAGTTGACATTATCATTACTGTGTACGGGGTCAACTAGAGTCTACTGAGAAAAATTTCAGTTGACTCTGAGTTGACATTTTACATGCGAAAAATGCGATGTCAACTAGCGTGTGGAGGCCCTTTTGGACAAAGAAATCTACACAATAGTGAAAAAATCGCCATATTTTTGAGTCTACAGGAATGGAGCTGTCAATTAAAGATCAATGTAAACTACGTCCCTGAAAATCAAGGTGATGAAATGGACTGCAATACGTAACGAAGTGCAAAGTGAATTCAATTCGACATACTGAAGTCCGATGCTGTTGTAGTTTATCCACGTTTATTTTACCTTGA